>NCQT01011977.1:13129-26156 GCA_002740465.1 Stenocereus thurberi | reverse complement strand
CTATATGTGTATATATATATACACACACACACACACTTACATCCATACATACTTACTTACATGCGTAACATACATACATCCATAAACACAAACACAGGCACACACACACACACACATATATATATATGTGTATATATATATATGTGTATATATTCACACACACACTCATACATACGTACATACATACATACATGCATACATATACATGATACACACGTGTGTGTGCGTACATAGATACATATATACATATATGCATACATACATACATACATAAATATATATAAGTAAAGAAAATTTTGAATATTTTGCAATTTTTGGAAGGTGGTTTTGTTTTTCTAAGCGGGGGTGTAGGTGAGCTGAGTTGGGTCACAAGCCCTTATGGGCCAGCTTGCTATTTTGGTTGCCAAGCCTGGCTTGTAGCGAGCCTGACTCAAGTCTAGTTGGGTTGTTTAGTTATCCAAAGCGAGCTCAAGCCTTATGAATTTGGGTTCATGGGCTTGCGGAGTCCAAACAAGTTGAGACTAAGCTAATCGAGTTAACAAGCCTAATTTTGACTATTCTAGACCTTTTATTGCTTTGAGCCTAAAAGTTGACTTATCTAAGGCTCGAACTTGCTTTGGATAACTTGGCAAATTTTTTGTGATATTTCTTATAATCTTTCTTTATTGAAATTATGATGAATTAATAAAATTAGCATAATATATGAAATTATAAATGAGAAACTCGCCCATTTTCTACAAAATTATAAGATCCATAGCAAAAAAATTTGAGTTTTCAATATTTCAATTTGTTTGTTACGGAAGTCATAATTTAACTGTTTTGGTCAGATGTAAATATCAAGTTATCAAAATTTTTAAATTTGCTATAGATTGCAAAGTTTAATAAATATATTATGAATTATTAAATATTTTACTTATATACACCAATAGCATCATATTCTCACCATAATCTGGGCTTGGCTATAATCTTATTTTATGTTGTAAAAATGTTTTTTTGTTATACATTGTAGGCACAACAGTTTAGTAGTTCTATTATACTGGGTATTTTACAATAAATTACAAATGGATACCTCCGATTTTGGGGAAACTATTTTAAGGGCCCCTTAATTTGAGAATATATTCTTGGGTGACATTACTGTTGGGGAAATAATTATGTGGTGCATTTCCAGTGGAGAGCTTCGTATGAGAAGGAAAATTACGTTGATACCCTTTTTTATTTGAGGAAGAAAAACAGCAACGGTCACTGTTTCCAACCCCAAACCCCCGAAACTCGTCTCTCTCTCTCCTCTCTCTCTCTCTCTCTCTCGCTTGCTCTGCGCCTTGCTATCGCCATCTCTGTCTTCCAAAGTCGATCTACATTTTGTGAAGATTTGAAGAGATTTTTGAAGTTGGTCGCCATAGTTGAGGAAGAAACAGATGCAAGTTGACTGCAATTTGTGGACTGAAGAATTTCGGACAACCATGGTGAGTGTTTTTCGTGTTTGTGCATGTGTTTGTTTAATGTGGTCTAATAAGTTCATGTTGATTTGCACCCTGGGGTAGGTAAAATGTTGTTGTGTTTGATTCATTTAGTGCTGGGTTTTTTGTGTTGCAATTGAGGAGGGAGGAGTTCCAGTTGTTGCAATTTCGTGCTTTTTCCCATTTCTTCCATGTTCTGTACATGTGTAGGTTGTTTTTGTGGTTGACTGTGGTTGACTGCCACTCTGTTTAGATGTTGGCTATAAATGTTGTAAAAGATCGTTTGTCATATTGTTTGAACAGGTGGCTAAAAATGTAGTGGTTCATTGCAAGGACAGAATGATTATCATAGTTGATGTTAATTTGGATATGTACTAGGTGATAGACCTATTTAGGGATGTGAGGGGATTAGCTGTGGAACAGGGGGTAGTGTTACCTAAGTGTGCTGGATTTAAATGGTATCCACCTGGGAGGGTGAATCAGAGGTGGCCTCTTAATACTGATAATGATTGGGTGATGTTAGCGCATCAATGGGAGTCAATAAGGGGGTTTGTCATCCCTATTTATGTGGTTGAGTTGCATGTGCCTAGTCAACTACAAAAAGTAGTTAAAAGTTTGGATGGTTTGCAAAAAGCAAAAGAGAAAGAAACTGTGCAATTTACAAGCCCATGTGAACCTACACTTGACCCCTCTTTGACTGAAGCTAGGATGTGGGCTGATAATTTGATTGTGACCCCATCATCTGTATACATAGACCCAAATGCAGCAGTACAAGTCCAGCTTATGTCAAAAGGTACTCCACATGCTTTAAAAAAACTTTCTACACCTGGGAGGCAGAAATTACAGATTAGGAGACCCATTTCTAAGGCTGCAAAAGAAAAACCAAATGCTTCTCCTTCTCCTTCCTCCCTACAGCCCTCATCAAAGCAAGCAAACATTGTTCCTGAACCTATGAACAGTCTTAGAAGACCCTTAACAAGGTCTCAAAGCAGCCCATCAATCAAATCAGCTGTCCCCACAACTCCTTCTTCTTCCCAACCTAGTGAAGGTCTATCCCAGGTGGTGTTGTCTCCAACTAGGCCATTGACTAGGTCCCAAATGAGCCCAATTTCAGTTGAGAAGAGGCAAGCTCAACCTTCTTCTGTGGCAACAGGAAGAAGAACAAAGAGTAAACCTCAATCGCTGAATCCTGCACAGTCACAAACCTTACTCTACTCAGACCAAGATTTATCAATAGTAAGGGTTGACTTAGATGATTTTTATGATTTTGATGTGTTAGATTTAGGGCAGCCATAAATTCCCCAATTAGATGCCTTTGATAGTGATGTTGATGAGAATGTGGAGGAGCAAGTAGAGGAATACTTGGAGTCAGATAGTGAGGACAGTGACTTCAATGTCGATGAGCAAGAGAAGTCTGATGAGGTTTCATTAGATGATGAGTCAGATGACAATGAGGTGCTTGATGAGTTGGATTTGGAGCTTGATACAGAGCAGTGGATGAGATTAGGTCATGTAGATGCAGATGGTAGTCAGGGCCATGTGGTTGTTAGTGAGATGGCAAAGGTGTTTAAACAAGGGAGGTTGTGGAGCAAGAATAGAGATGGGAGTGTAAGCTTAAAAGAAGGTGACATATTTACTTGTAAGGAAGACCTTTTAACAGTTATGAAAGACTACTGTGTGCAGCAAGGGATTACTCTGAGGAAGATTAGGAATGACAGGAGGAGGTATACCCAAAAGTGTGCAAATGTGGAGTGCACATGGAGAATACATACATCTGTGCTTGTTAACAAAAGCACATGGATGATTAGGAGACATTCAGGGAAGCACATATGTGGTAGGACTGAAGGTAACAAGAGTGCTAGTTCAAGATGGATTACATCCAACCTTTTATCATATTATAGGGCAAACCCGAATGCTGCTGTGGAGAATATGGAGGACTTCATCATGACAAAGTATGGGGTGAAAATTCCAAAACACACTCTTTGGAGGCCAAGGAAACTTATGAAAATACAGGTTGAGGAAGGGTATACGAAACTTCCACAGTATATGGAGGAGTTCAAGGCAAGGAACCCCGAGTCTTTATGTTTTATCCAGTGGACAGATCAAGCTTCTGGGAGGAATCCTACATTCAAAAGGTGCCAGATATGTATTGGAGCAACCATAGCAGCCTTCAAACAACATTGTAGACCCCTGATTAGCATTGATACTTGCCATCTAAAAGGTATAACACACGTGCATTTATAAATGCATGCTTGTTTCATTATATTTTGTATAAACTAACACTGATGCATGCCATTTGACAGGTCCATATAAGGGAGTTCTTTTGACAGCTATGCCTTGGATGGTAATAATGGACAGTTCCCATTATCTTATGGGATTGTACCTTAAGAAAATGAAGAGGAATGGAGCTATTTTCTTGATGGCCTTGTTAGGGCACTTGATGCTAGGGAAAGCAGCTCTAACTACACCATTATGTCTAATAGGCACAAGGTAATATAAATTATGCTTTTTAAAGGTAAATGTGCGATACACAGAAGGTATTGACTACTAACTTACTTTGACTGGCAGGGCATCATCAAAGCTTTGAAGAATGTTATGCCCCAAGTATCAAGAAGGATCTGTGTTCTCCATTTCTACAAAAACTTTGCTGCCCACTACCCTGGTAAGTGAAACTAATTTGTCTGAATTTAGTTAAAGGACATTTGAGGGAAGTTGGAGAATGCTTGTACTGACCATGTCTTTCTCCCTTTCTCATTGTAATTTCAAGGTGCATGGTTCCACTGTTTCTTTTACATTGCTGCCAATGCATATTCGTCTTTTATTCATTTAAAGGCCACTGATAAGATTAAGCAAAAAGAGCCTGTAGCATATCAGTGGTTAAGGGACAATGAACCATTAGAGCACTGGCCTAGGTTTAAATTTGATGCAAACCTGAAATCTGCGGACAACACAAATAATTTTGTGGAAAGTTTCAACAATGCAATTAGCAAGCTTAGGGGGAAGCCAATGTTGACCATGTTGGAAGAGATTAGAAAGCTTGTGGGGGCCAGGTTTGATAAAAGGTTTCAGAATGCATCTCATTGGGAAGGGAAGGTGACACCATTTATAGAGAAAAAACTGAGGTTGGTTGAACAAGTTGCTAGAAATTGCCTTAGTGTTGTCCATGCTGATCAAGGGGAGTTTGATGTTGTTGAAGGTTGCACCAACTTCACAGTGAAGTTGAAGGAGCACTTTTGTGACTGCAAGAAATGGCAGATCACTGGCTTGCCTTACAAACATAGTGCAAGATGTATTTTGAGGATGAAAGGACAGTTAGAGGATTATTGTGCTCCATGGTTTTCAACTGACAATTACAGGAAACTTTATGATAATATCAACCATCCCATCTCTGACCCATGCATGTGGGGAGACACAAACTTGCCTACACTTGATCCACCAGTTGAGCTGAGAAAAAGAGGAAGGCCAGAAAAGCATAATAGAAGAGAGTCTGCTTCTTAGGCACCAGTCCCACAACCTGAAGGTCAAGCAACCAGACATTTCTCAGACACCAAAAGGTGCAAGCAATGCAAACAATTGAGACATACTAGCTTGACTTATGGGAGACCTAGAGATGAAAGTGGCCGGCTGTTGGAAAAATACAAGAAGAAGAGGAAGACCAGTACCAGAACAGTTGGAAGGCCAAGGAAGACACTCTGCACCACTAGCACATCAGCTGGGACATCCGACCCTACATCAACAGCAACAGAAGCCCCCCAACCCAATTTAGTCAATCTTGGTTGCAATATGTAATAACATTTCAGTAGCCCTGTGTCATGGAAGAATTAACTTATCCCTTTGGTTGTAAATAAGGAACATGTTGTGCTCTTTGCTACTTATCAGCAACTACATAACCAATCGTTTTAGGACTTGTCAACTTTTGTGAACTTATTTCTAGGGATAAGAATTTGTGCTATTTGCTAGAGTTAGATAATTTCAGTTCTCTGTAACTTGTAAACTTTTAAACTTAGTTCCAATTTTCCAACTAGCTGAATGAGTGTGCTATTTGCTGCTCATTTCCAGGGAAAAGAATTTGTGCTAAGTGTTCATGCTTATTATACCTTGTACAAGTTATACGCTCACACAGTTGCAAGCCTCTTGAGTTTCAGGTTTTATGTCTTGATCAGTTTTATGTTTGATACCCACAAAGTCTCTTCTACGACCAAGCCTCTGGATTTTCAGTTCATTTTTCTCAGCTTACACTTGGAAGTCAAATGCTATGAGGCTCTGCTTTGCAGAAACTGAACTTTCACAGAAAAAAGTAAAATGCTCAAACAATTTAATTTGTCATTCCCTTGAGTACACTTACACCTGCATCATATTCACTGTTTCTAATTTTACATCACCACTACCATGGCAATTAACATTATCACCACAATCAATAATATTACAATCAAGGTTTGACCCTTTTCAATAAACTTCAACATTAACCTCATCTCCATAAGCTCCTTCTTTACTATATCTACATCAACAACAACCGGTCTCTCTTGAGGGCCTTCATTTGCTGCCCATTTAAGAAACTTGTCGCACCTCAAACATTTGAAATACAACCTTCCAGGATTCTAGCTTGAGTCAGACACCTTTCGCACACCTTCACAGTTGCATCTTCGACAAACTGCTATGTCCTCACTTGCTAGCTTGCTCCTTGATGATGAAGACCCTTCCATTATCAAACCTAATAATTCACGAATTGTTAAATAAACCACAACATAATAATATTACATAATGTTCCAAACCAGTAATTACAATAATTACAATTGCTAACTTCAGACCGGGAGCAGTCATTAGAAAAATTATATAATGTTCTAAATCCAGCTAAACATACAAATTCAGTCATTTTCACAATACTGTCCACTTTTCCATCATCAAATGGGAAGAGACACAGAAGGCCCACTGAATTCCTTCCAACAGGGACATACTACAACATATTTTTCAGGCACCAAAAGGTGCAAGCAACGACAGAGACGGAAAGACCTTCTACATTTCATAGGAACATCGCAGACACAAAAAAGGAAAACATTCCCCACCCACAGACAGGCCAGATCTAGCCTGAGAAGAGACAAAGAAGTTACACTGAGTGGAGGACATGAACAAATTTCTCCGTCACTGTGGGTGCCTTTAATGGAGGACAATAAACCAGACCAAAAAAACATTACCTGCACAGTCACGCTTCCTTCAATGGAGGAGATGAAGAAGATGATGCTTGGGGAAGAAGAGAGGAAGATGAGAGAGAAGAAGGCAGGCAGGGTGAAGAATGGGGGTAAAACCCAACATATATATTCAACTAATAAAAGGGTATTGCTGGCATTACACTAATTCTGACTCTTTTCCGCCAAGTTCACACCAGAAACCATTAACACCTCCACCGAAAAAGCACCACATAATTTTTTCCCCAACAGTAATATCACCCAAGAATATATTCTCAAATTAAGGGGCCCTTAAAATAGTTTTCTTAAAATCGGAGGTACCCATTTGTAATTTATTGGGGTATTTTATCCAACAAGGAATTATGCTTTAATCATTAGTCATCTTTCTCTCTCTCTAATCATTCTTATACATTTTTAAGTGATCAAAGTTCTTCGTTTTAAAGAAAAGAAAATGAAGGAAGAGGCAAGAGCAAATACTGAGATATATCTGATAGTGAACATCATAAAACACATTTTTTGTATTATAGTATGAATATGAAGATACGTATCATGTATCAGTCACTATTTTTTGGAGAATAAAATAATCTCAATTTACTAGCGGTTCATCACGTTCCTTAGCCACTCTTGTACTTGCTTATAAGTCATAGCTTGCCTGCAAACAAGTCCTATGCCAAGTTATATCATATCTTAGATTTTAATAAAGGGAAATTATTGTTCCCATGAATAATAAGCACATTTTTGTATTTTTTTCAACCTTTTGGAGGTGATTGTTTCCCTATAACTTTTTATTCTCTCTTCGTATCCCTTTTCCCTCATTTACAATATTTCTTTAGCCAATTATGGCAAATTAATAAAATTAGTGAAAAGTATAAAATTATAAATAAGAGCATCTCATATTTCATATAAAGTTGTATCTTCAATGAGAAGGTCACTTATTTATAATTCCTTTAATTTATGGTGATACGATAAGTAAGAAAGTCCCTTATTTTCTATAAAATTATAAAATCAATAGATAATACATGATTGTAATATTTTACTTTTATTTGTTATGAAAGAAATAATTTAAATATCTTGTTAAAATGTAAACCATCAAAATCATCAAAATTTTTAAGTTGATATAGGTTGACAATATGATAATCATCGCAATAATCTAAGCTTGGCCATAACTTTTTAGGTCTATTAATATGCTTTTTTGGCTATATTTCATATAAAGATATTTCAATAGTTGCATTATGTGCAGTATTCTATTCAATAATAAGGGCTTGTTCTTATTAATTTATCATAAGTAACTTATTACTGATCCGTACTGATTAGTGCTGATCAAATGCGAGCAGGAAATATGATTAAGTAATATTGAATACTGATGAATGTTGATTGGTTATGATCAATGCTGAATGCTAATGATAAGTACTTATAATAAGTTTAAAAAAAATATACACTAATTACATTTTCATTTTTCTTTGTCTTTCTCTATTTCTAACCAATGTTCTACCTATTAATTGATCACTTGTTCGTTTTTCTTTTTTAGACAATAAAATGAGGAAGCGGTAAGGGAGCAAATGCATGGTCTAAGGCATCTATGGTAGTAAAATATCATGCAACATGTTTGTTATCATAGTAGGAACTTAAATAGACTCATAACATACTATTTACAACTTCTTTACTAATTCAATTTTAATTAGCAGTTCATCGATTTTTTGTCAACTTTTCTACTCACCTATGAGTTCTAACTTACTTGCAAGTAATGTGAGTGATTTGCGCATGTAGTTTTATTGAGTGCTTCTAGTTGACAATCATATTCAACAATACACATATTTCAAGGAAGCATGTGATTATAATAATAAATTGATATTATAAAATATGAGTTGATACGCTACAATCATATATTATCATATTTCTTATAAAATTGAGTGCGAACGATGTCGTTTTGACACATGATGGTTGAAGTGGCATTTAGGGTAAGACGAAGACTTTTAATTGATTAATATGATAGGTAAGAAGATATGTTAGAACTCAAAGCATTAATAAGCACTAATAACCAAATTGATTAAAAAGTGTGAAAAATAAATCATAACTGAACTAAAATTGTAAAATAATCGGAGCATAACACAAGTTTAAATTTTAAAATCTACTATGCATAATATGTAAATAAGAATTGATATCTTAGAGAGTAGGCTTTAATTTACTATCTCAAATAAATAATACATCAAACACAAGCGAATATCGTATATTATGTGGATCATGGATAAGTTTAGCTTTAAACATATATGCATGGATTAGGCGGGAAAAAATCAACAGCATTCTTAGAATAAAAAAGTCAACATCTTTTGAAAACGAAAAGTCAAAGTTTTTGAAGAGATAACGAAAACAAAAGAAACTGTGGCGCATGCATGGTTGTGCTGCACAACTCCTCTGCATGGTTGTAGAGTCTGGCCCACCCACACAACATCTACTCCTTTGACTTTTCCCTCATCCCTCACTTTCCAATCTGGTTCTTTGTCCCGTCCTAGACTTGATAAAAACTTATCCAATTTGAAAATAGATCCAAATTCGCTCGAAAGTTTAGAGCTTTGAGCTAGATTTTTTGACCTGAATTAGAAATAAATCGAATCCGAGAAACTTGTAATTTTGGGGTCAAACCTGACCCGAACCCAAATCTGCTTGTTCATGTTACATCCTTATTTAAATTTTTCCCCCCTTAATAATAATAATTTTTATTATGACGAATTGTTTAGAGGGACGTTGTATAACTATCGAATCCCTTCGTAAATTAGACGATGGTATCCATTTTTTCCCAAATTCATTCCCATAAAATAACATCATATACAACATATAAATGGGACAATTTCAAAAAATGAGCATGAAATCTCTAGTCTTAAAAAAGTCTATTTAGAATAACACAATAATTAAAAATATGCAAGTCATACCATTATACTCTTAAAGTGAGTACATCTTATCGCATTTTAATTAATAATACTTTGTAATAATATAAAATTTTGCTAATATAATTAATAAATAATCATAATATCTAATGCATCTATAATATTCTTTAATTTGACTTCCTTCTAGTATGTCTCGAGCTTGATATTAGTGTTGGGCGATTGATTAACTTGTATTCGTGTTAGGATTAACCCATTAATAAAGCATATCTGATTAAGTAATGGTAGGTTAATTGACAAAATATCAAATCATTAAATGTGTCATTAACGAATTAAACCGCTCCAACTTTTATTATCCTTTAGATAGGGGCGACCATGAATGACTGACCTATTACTAATATTTTAACATACAAACTAACTCACTCAAATGTGACTCATTGTCCACCAGTACATGACGTTCATATATTATATCGAAAAGTTTGAATATTTTTTATATGCTTTTAAGAAATTACAACTAGAATGTGTGTTCATTAAATACAGACAATTTTAAGCTAATAAAAATGCCAAGATTTTGATTTTGATGAAAAGAAAAATAACTCACTCAAAAGACATTCTAAACCTATTGAGTTAACGCAAAACTCGTAAAATCGAATATGCTCGTCCATGTTTTATACAAATTCAAAATACATATAACAACAACACCTCTCAATATGGTTCCGCTTTTAGAGGATTTGGGAAGTTCCAAATGTAGGCAGCCTTACCTTTACCGGCATCTCTGTCCGTAGAGAAAATTCAAAATACGTCCTAGCTATATTTTGCTATCCAAATAACCCGATCTATATTTAGGCCCTATTCGGCAAAATTAGCGGTTTGGATAGCGGATAGCGGTTCACGTGGCGGATAGCTATTTAGATAGCGGATATCGTTTCTAATTTAGCTGTTAGCGGATAGCTGTTTAGATGAGCGGTTTAAACTAATTTGTTCGGTAAATTTAGTTGTTAGGTTAGCTTATTAATATAAATTGACATAAAAAGATATAGATAATTTTCAAAGATAAAATTTTTAAAGAATATTTTTCGACTAAAAAATATAAAATGTTACTTTAAAATGTCAAATGTTAATACTATCAATTTTTCAAAAATTAAACCCTAAATACTACTTAAAATATTAATAAAATACTAATTTACTAAATACTAAAAATTAACTAATTAATATATTAACTTGATTAAAATATTAAACATTATACAAAATATGTTGTTAAATACGACCTTAATTAATCCGTCCAAACAGACAGATCTACCTACCCCCGCATCGCCCAAAAGGCGTACGCGGCAAAGGAAACGCCCTCGTGGGCGTGGGGGCTGCGTTTACGGCATCAGTCCCCACCAACCAACCAACATTATACAAATTCAAGAAATTATCGAGTTTACAGCTGACCGTATCGCAACTTCAAGGTAACTGGCCATTCGATCTGGGTTTTGCATGAATTCAATCTCTTTCGTCTCATCAGGTATTTGATTTTGCGAAAATCCCCAAATGTTTATATTGTTTAATTTGAAGATTCTGTGATGTTTCATTTGCGTTTGAGCACCTTGGGTTGGTACCTGGAAAAAAAACCTGTCCTTTGTTTCAATTTGGAATTCAGGAGCGTCATTTAGATCTTTCCCGATTTGCTGGTGGAATGGCTAAGTATCATCCCCAAGGATGAACCGATGAATTGGGTTAGGGTTAGCACGATATTAGAAAATTATCTATTGGGTCTTGGTCTTTATCATTGTTGATGCATATAATTGGCGTTTTCGTTGATCTGATGATGAAACGAATGACTTGACTTGCTTGGATATGTTTTTTAACTGCTGAATAAATTTAAGAAATCCATGCTTGCTTCATAGATAACTTCTTCCTGTGTAAACTGCTTCGGGAGAGTTGGAGAAAGGGAGAGGGATGATGGCGAACTCTAATTTCACATACCTTTAAATCCGTTTTGCTTGGTTACTGTACAGAGTTTGAACAAGGAGATGTATTGCATCAGCATTTTGTCTGATAATTGACAGACCTAATTGATGGATACGTAAAAGAAAAACTCTGGGAAAATTCTTTGACTTCCTTTTTTGAAAGGTATTTTGTGAGGTTTCTCTTTGTTTTATAAGAAGAGTCCAACTTCATCGCCCTTGGCAGCATTCTTTCCTTCTTTCCCCCCTTTTTGGGTGTTGACGAGTAATTTGTGATCTCTCTGGCTTCATCACAGCACCTCTTTCTTGTAGCTTGCTTTCTTTCTTTCCTTTTTGCTCTTCTTAATTGGGTTCTGATGAGTAATTCTGGCCTAGTGGCTTTTGCATTTCAAAGGTTTACTTACAAACACAGAGTCATTAGATGAATGTGCTGATTTACGGCCAAAGTTGGGGGTAGGTAGTCTCTTGCCTCTATGGCACTGGGTTAAAAGCATCTCTTACTGCAATCGTATTTACCAGACCTTCCACAGTACTATCTTATACATGTTCACCAAAGTTTCTGTTAGATGTTTGAGGACGTTCTCCAAGGTTTTGGATTTTGGTCAGATGTTTCTTCAACCAAAAATGTGATCTATGTTGCCTTTTTCTCGTTTACCGGCTAAGTGCACTGAAAAAAAAAGTGAATTTTGCTGTAGACTTGGTGGGCTTTTGCTTGACATCATGATTTTCTTTTCAAGTTACTTGTGCAATACATGTTTCATACCCTTTCACTCGGTATATATTTGTTCTATGGATCATTGATGTGCTTCTTTTTTGGCAGGCTGCATTTCCTGAATTTTAGTTTTATCAAGCTTTTGCTGTTGCTGTTCTGCTTGTTCTTCATTTTTACTAATTTAGGAAGCTTTGGCCACTTGCAATGGTGAGAAATGAGTTCCAAAGTGAATGTTCTAGCTCAACTTCATGGAGCAGCCAGCCGGATACAGAGGATGATAGAATGATAGCCATGGTGCTATCGGAGGAGTATGCTAAATTAGATGGTGCTGTTGCACGGCGTCTCTCCAATCTCGCTCCTATTCCTGTAAGACATCATTGTCTCCTTTGTGGCTTCTTTTACCTATTCAATGTGGAGGCTGATTTCTGTCATACCTTTCTTGTTCCTTTTTTTTTTTTTTTTTGGTTTGGGCGTACTCAAGTGCTTTGAAGTAATAATCCCTGCCAGAAATAATAAAGATAACATGCTCCTGCATGCTTTGTTTGCTGGAGCATATCTTTTCATGTCTTTCTATCACATAGCTACTGGTACTCTTTCTTGTTGCTTTGAAATTTTCATTTGGGTGGCAGGCATTTCACAAATGTTGTTCATATCGATATTTAGTCAATGGAAATTAGTTTATCTCAATTTTATGCTTGATAAATGTCAGTAATCTCAGCTGATGAGCGCTATCGCAGTTGGCGGAATGACTTTCTCCCCAGGAGACCATGTGGGTTTTAGTCTAGGGTTGCCACCAACTTCCTCGTGCAGAAAATTATGTAGGAATCTGATGCGCCTTGGGCCT
>NCQT01011942.1:10774-25721 GCA_002740465.1 Stenocereus thurberi | reverse complement strand
TGACCTGCATATACAAGACATGCGGTTTATTCATGATGGGAATGATAGTAAAGTAAATGAACGACGTTATGAAGTTGAGAGGGAGTATTAAGTACTGAAGGTGAAGAAATCTAATAGATTACGAAAGAGGCATTTGAAAAGTCATACAGTACCCTTAGGCAAGTAAAAAGATGAATTTGAGGCTCAACACCACCAAAATGGAAATTTTATTCATCTGGTGTTTGAAAAGCCAATACATCAAGATGAAGGAGTCAGCCTTATGACTAAATATGATGGCATTAGCATCCATCAATAACACATTTTGCAGTAAATGAAGTCTTGGGTAGGCATATAAATTCCGAAACTACTGGCAGATGGAAATAGCACAAATCGTTGTTTATCATTAATAAGATAAGCTGCACTAGTAAGGAAAGGACTGCAAAAATAACTTAAGTGACAACATGCAGTCACGACCATAGCGTAGTAAGCCAACATGATGTTACAGTGCTATAGAAACACGAATAATATGGATCCATTTAATTGCTAAAAGGACACTCAATGACTGGGTCTGAAGCAACCAAAGGCCTTGCAAGCAATAAATAAATAGTGCCCAAACAGAAGCAATGAGTTAAGTAAGTGACAGTAAAAATATAAACATATTGATGACTGCACTGTAAGTAGAATGGGTCAAATATGCTTAGAAAGAAGTGCAAATCACACAGTAATGCACACCGGCGGTCATTATACGCTCCATTATAGAAATAGAGAATTAAGCGATTATGATTGTCAGGGTTTGTGTTGCCTGTAAGAAAGGTTGCTCAGGTGATGAACTAAACCGGAACCTTATATACCCTACTTATTCTGCAACCTTACTACCATATCATGAGTTGAGCTGAACTGATGCCCTTCTGAGTAAAGTAATCTAGTCTCATCTATCCACTTGATATTGCTTTGAATGGCCTTTATATCGCTGACTCTTATTGAGAATGTAGTAGCAGAAGCTGGTCGATAGATATAGCTAACTATAAGAGATTCAAGTAATAAAAGATATAGCCTGTGAAACTTCTCTGATCCTCTTCATCACCCATTACTGGATCATTGAATAACTCATAACCCAATTACACACCCCATTATTGAAAATTCCTTAAAAATACAATGTGCGTACGAGCAGAGTCTACTAATTATGTGTACATACATGTCACTTAATACTAGTGAAATAAATCTACCTGATACTGGTAAAATGAATATCCTCAATACTAACGAAATGAATGTGCTTGGTACTGGTAAAATGAATATTGTACCACTTCTTTGGGTCCTTTTCCTTTAATCCTTCATATCTAACTTTCATTGCTCTTGAACAATTCAAGATAACTAGGACAGAAATAAGTCAATAACAGGAAGTAATGAGAGCATTACTGATGCAAGGTGTTAGTGTCAAGACCAGATAATTCCTATACATGGTAGCTTAATCTTACTCGTACCACCCATATAACGCTAAGTAGTACACCATAAGCTACAAACTGCTATCCCTAGACATAAGCACTCATTGTAATGTTCATCTCATACTGACTCACTTCAAAAATATTGCCCCATAAGGTATTTCCTCCTCTAGAGGTTTACATCTAACTTGATACTGTATTAATCCTTTAAAAAGTTACAAATGGCATCCCCACATAAGGTTTCAACCATCATTGCACCCAAGATCAGGTATATTAATACATCAATAAAACTCTCAAATCCTGGGGGTGAAACAGACAGAGTTTCGCCCAAAAACAAACTAAAAGCTAACTTAAAGCCTTACAATAGATACCTGACATGAAAAGAAACACTTCAATAGCTCAACGACTGCACACCGGAGTTTATAACTCAATGGGTCACACACTCAGAGTGCACGATTGCAAAAATTTTAACAAATAAGAGAAATAAAATATACAATACAACTCCCAGATAAATGAGAGCATGCCTCACTAATGGGTCACCCAATTAGTTCCACACTCCACTTTGCTAATGCTTGAATCTCAAGATATTACCAACGATAGAATCACCCGAATGGAAATCTTTCTTCCTTATATGCCCATACATATAAAATTATAGTCAATCGCTCATATACCTGGTATAACATAACTCATACACACCTTAATAGCTAACTCGTAAAAACTTGATAGCTCACAGTGGCCTTTAAAACTTTAGCTCTGATACCAAATCTGTAACGCCTCCTAAGTAAGCATGTTCCACTGTTTGCATTCTCCTTAATAAATTTCTTAATTAGGACTAGTGAACTCAATGATAGAGGCATTACAACTGTCCAAAAGGACAAGACTTGAAGTGTGTGCACTAGATTATGAACTAGACATAACATAGTTAGACACAGCTTCAACCATACACATTCATGCATTGTCAAACCATATACAATCAACTATTACCCATGTATGATTTATACAATGTAGTATAGCAATTCACCATATAATCTACACCTACATCCACTGAAGATTCCAAAGTATAGCTCCAAAATAGCCATGTAGTATATCATTATTGATCCCTTTAAATTCCATTGCTGAACTTATTTTCTTCATCCAGTTTGCTAGTATGAGGGCGATTTAATGAGCATTTGCCTAAAATAAAACATGAAAACATTTTGAACTGTGAGCCGAAGCTTAATACATGCATTCTTGTATTGTTAAATGATCTCTACATAAATTAATTGGGTGCCCACTTGTAATTCATTTTAAGTTAAAACAGTGAATGAGATTAATGTAAAACTATATTGCTAGTTATTATCTGATAGTGAATCGCTTGATACTGCTACGACCTGTAGATAGGTGTACACCTGCCAAACCGATCGAGGACCTGGCCTGAAGTCGTGCGGGTAACTGGAGGGTGAATGCCCTATAGATGATAACTGGCGGGGTCACTAACTAAATGATAAATCACTATATAAACTGATTTATTGATGCACTTACCAAAACATGATAACTTTGATAAATACACTCTGATTGCTAAAGATACAGGCAATGAACGTGCCTAATATCTTTAAAATGCAATGTCACTTGATAATTCTTATGCACAATAGGAAATGATAGACTAGGCCTTGATTCTGTTGAAGAAATGTAATTATAGGTATATGTAATTAGTAAACAATGCTGACTTTCATAGTTGTAACTGCAACAAAAATTCCTTAAAAGGCATCCATAACTCAAATAATTCCATAGAAAGATAAGTTACACCAAAATGATTTAAAAGCTAAACGAATTAGGGTAATTTAACTCAAAGTGAAGTATTGTGGACTAAAATTGATCAAAGTAAAATAACTGGGATCATAAAAGAAAAACTTTGATGGTTATAAATTCATCACGGATTTTTGATATTTCTGAGATGGATAATAAGAGTTTGAGGGCAATTGGAGTGGTGGTATGTTCAGAATAATTTTAAACACACCTGTTTGAACCAACAAATACTAATCTTGAGTTATCAATCTCTCCACTTCTCTAATTTTGTTGCACATGTCATACCACTTAGTTTTCCAAACCCAATAAGCTTCTAAGTACAATCAAAGTTGTTACTGATTCAAGGTCCACCTTAGAAAATTCATAACTTTCACCCCCAAACTCTAATTAAGCTATAAAACTCTAATACGAAAAGATTAAAAAGTCCCTCAACATTTTCATTTACAGTGCATAACACCATCACCACCACACAAATCCCGAAAAAATTGAGCTAAAACACCACCCTGCGTAATTTTGGTCCAGTCTGCGCAGTCGGAGTAAAATGGTAATAAGTTCTTGCACAAAACTCAGATTAAGGTGATTCAAAAGCCATTTGAAAGAGAACGCATTGATCTAGCTCCTCACCAAAACTCATAAATTTTCAACCAGCCATGAATTACCAGTTTTTTTTGAAACAGATCCCTATTTTCGGGCTCTTCACAACTTGCTGCCTACTTTATTATCCGCCTTTTTCACATAAGTACCCTTCAAAATCACTTGTTGAAATTACCAGAACATGGGACGACCCTCAACATCACTTTAGAAAACTATAATCCATAATTTTTACTTCACAATCATCCAAGATTCATTTTCAAATTTAAAACCCACACATGACATGCTTGTTGACAAACATCATTTAAACTATGCATAATTATCATAACCCTAGCGTATGTCTCACTTTAATTTTCACTTAAACTTCTCTAAAATCAATACCAACACCATAATATTCGTTACCAATACAAAGATCACAAAATCACAAATAAAATTTTAAAAAAAAAACACACAAGGTTGGGGTTTGCCTACTTTAAGCTTGGAACAAGGGAAGTTAGAGATGTTTGAAGCTTCAAGAAGTGAGAGGGGTGGCTAGTGGTGGCGCTGGTGGTCCGATGGCGGCCTCTTGGTGGCTGAAAGGTGGTGGTAAGTGGCTGGAAGTCAGCAAATACGGTGGCAAAAAGGAGGGGCTGTGTCGAGTGGTGGAGAGGGAAAGAGAGTAAGCCTTAATATTTTGTGAGTTTTGCTTGGTGGAGAATGACTTAGCTAATACTCGGCTGAGTTTTTAACGACCAAAATGCATCTTTTTACTAATGACAATTAGGTATAATTGAGGTTAATTAGCTAAGCAAATTGGTAGTAAGTTGTTGGGCCCAAAATTGGGCCTAAATGAATTTGAGCCCAAAAGAAAATACACTTTATGCAAGTAAATTTTCCTTAGCTCGAAATTAAATTGACAGATCGTTATAAAAAATAATTTAATCTCTTAAATCATATTTATTTAGGGTCTACTATCGATTCATTTGAAATTTTACAATAATGAAAACTCGAATTGCAATGTGGGACTCAAAATGAATTCTCCCAACCGGGATGATTAAACGAGATAAATAAATGTGAAAAATTAATAACGTGGCTTAATTAAATAAATAAACATGATTTAGGATTAGGCTATTAGAAACTACTATTCAAACTAAAAGCTAAAATGGAAAACATGAAATTACCCTTTCCCTATGCATAGATAAAGCATTACTATTCAAAGTAAGAAAGCAAGAAAAGGGAAACGGAGCAAAATATAATGTCTCATGAGGCTAGGTGCTTAGTACACCTAAGCTAAGATCTCCTTACAAACGGGGCAAACGAAGCATAAGTCACTCCATCATAGCTTCAAGACACGAACCCTTCAAATTAGATGCCGTTAACACATGCAGGAGCTTATCAAACTCTGAGGTCCACAATTTAGAAAACACAACATTGGAGGCAACAACCAAAATCACACCTAATAGTATAAGTATCCTCTTAACCTTATCAATGGCCTTCAGAAAATCATAGGAACAATTAAAAAAAGCGTTGCACGTGACTTTCCTTGGCAAGTCCTCTAGGCACACATAAAAAGGCTAAATGGAGGGATCGTACCCTCTAAAATAACCTAGTGACACATAATCACCAATATTCCCACCAAGCATATCAAACATGTTATCCTCTTAACCGAAATAAAAATCATAGGATTATCAATAGATACATCAATTTCATACGCGGGGGAAGAGAGGGCCGTGAACACATAAAGGTAACATGGGAATGATCAAGTGGATTGGAGAGAACAATATCACCAAGGCTAGGAAAGTGCTCACGCCCAAGCACATTATATGACCCCCCCCCCAAAGGAGCCTCAACTAGATTATGCATCACATCTAAAGTATCTACTGACTCCAAACATGCATCAACAACACTAAACCTAGCAACTTCTCGAAAAGGCTCACCAGCCTTGAGCCCCATACACTTACCGAAAGGGAACGATGAATCAGGTAATGTTAGGACAACATTAGTATTGCTCCTAGGTGATGCAAAGTTAGGTTGAGTAGAGCATACATAAAAAGGACATGAATTAGTTTCACAATCATAAGAATTACACAAGTCACTCCAAATAGTGGCATAACAAGATCCAAAATAAAATCCACATGGATAAGAATAAATATCCAAAAATAAGACTAGCCTTCTAAAACTCAAATGAATCCTAAGCAATCCACTCAAGCAAATACCAGGCCTCATCAACATTTTTACCAGGAAAACCCCAAAGAGGATGGGTTTTACTATTTACACACTCATCAACAGTGTCGAAAATTTCTCATTTGCCCACACAATAACTACATTGATCAAGGGCAACATTCAAATGCTCAAAATACCACCAGAATAATTGATGCTTCAATTAGAGAAAATGGAAAATGGCCATTGTTTTTTTTTTTTCCTTAAGGTTTTTTTTTGGAATTTTTAATTTTTGGAATTTTTTTAATTCCAAGAAAAACAAAATGGTTAGTCAGACCTATTGACAAAAATCCAATATTGAATACTAGTCCCCAACAATGGCACTAAAAACTTGATAGGGCCCCAAGTGCACGGTGGCGTTATAGCAAATCAAGGTCACCTTCCACAAGGACTAAGTTGATCTATCGGGCTTTATCCTGTTAAGGTCGGCTAAGTGAATTAAAATTTAAAGTTTGAAATTAAATTATTCAACTGTCTATTCTAACTAATAAATAATTATGAAATTAAGCAAATCAAGCAACACCTCAATCCACGTATAACTCTAGCACTTCTTCCACAACTAATTGTTTTAAAATAGATAATTGAAATATCACATCGCTCTTTTAAGGTGAAGTCAAATACCTAAATCTAACCAATTACCATTTCTTAAGGGCTCTCAATTTGTTTAGTTTCATTAAGGATACAATTATCAAATTTGTGGTTTTTCAATTGGTGTGATTTTCTCAAGCCTCTACACAATCAAGTCAAATCCTAGAATTCAAGTATCAAATTTCATCTTTCAATTCGTCATTCAATGCAAACCATTTAAGAAAGTGATCAAATTTCTGACAAGACAATAATCATCTAAAATTCGATGAAACAATCCAATAATTCCAAAATAATCAAAGAGATGAACATAAGATCGGCCAATTCTCTCATGCTTAAATAAAACATTATTAATCAAAGTGAAGAAAGTAAGAGAAGGAAAAGGGAACCAAATATAACGATCTCACTGTGTTAGGGCTTGAGTATGCCTAACCAACCACTCCATCGTAGCTTCACGACATGGCCCCTTCAAATTAGATGTCATCAACGGATGCAGGAGCTTATCAAACTCCTGGGACCATAATTTAGAAAACACAAGATAAGAGGCAACAACCAAAATTACACCAAAGGCTATAAGTATCCTCCTTACCCATCAATGGCCTTCAGAAAATCATATGAAGGATTAAAGAATGTAGTGCACGTGATTTTCCTACGAAAGTCCTCTAAGCCTACATAAAGACACAATAGAGGGATCATACCCTCTAAGGTAACCTAGGGACACCTAATCATCACTATTTCCACCAACCATATCAAACACGTTATCCTCATAGCCCAAATCAACATTAGCATCACAAATCATAGGATTATCAATGGGCACATCAATGTAATACTCAGGGGAAAGAAAGGATTATGAACACATAAGGGAAACATGGGAATGATCAAGACGATTGGGAAGAACAATATCACAACCAAGTGTAGGAAAGTCCTCACACCCAAACACGTTATATGACCCCTCCAAACGAGTCTCAACTTGATCATGCAACTTATCTAAAGTATCTTCCGACTCAAAGCATGCATCAATAACACCAAACCTATCGATTCTTCGATAAGGGTAACCCCGCTCGAGGCCCGTGCAATGAGCAAAAGGGAAAGATAAATCAAGTGAAGTTAGGACAACGTCATTATTGTCCCTAAACAAGTTGAGCATGGCATGCATAATAAGGACACAAATTAGTTTTACGGTTATAAGAATTACACAAGTCACTCCAAAAAGGCATAACAAGATCTAGCATAGAATCCACACGGATCAGAGAACAAATATCCAAAAATAAGACCGCCCTTCTCAAACTCAAAGTAATCCACTCAAGCAAATACCATGTCCCATCAACATTGTTACCAAGAAAACCCTAAAACTCTAAAAGAGCAGTGGTTTCACTATTCACACTCATTAATAACGCCCAAAATTTCTCATTTGCCCACGGAGTAACCACATTGAGCAAGAAAAGCATTCAAATGCTTAAGATACATCCAGAATAATTCATACTCGTATTGGGGGAAATGGAAAATGGCCATCATTTTCTTTTCTCAAGGATTTTTTTGAATTTTAGATTTTCAAAATTTTTTTTTTTCCCAAAGAAAAACAAAATGCTCAGTAAAACCTATCGACCAAAACCCAATACTCAACTCTAGCCATCGACAACAGCGCAAAAAACTTGATAGGGCTTCAAGTACACGGTGGCATTGTAGCAGATTAAGGTCGTCTCCTACAAGGATTGGGTTAATCTATTGGACTTTTGTCTCCTAACGATAGGCTAAGTGAATCAAAATTAAATCTTTGAAATTAAACTATTCAACTATCTAATCTAATGAATAAATAACCATGAAATTATGCAAATCAGGCAACCCCCTGAGCCACGCATCAATCAAGCACTTTTTCCTCAACTGATTTGTTTAAACCCGATAATCAAAGCACCACATCCCTCTTTTAAAGCGAAGTGAAATATCTAAATTTAACAAATTACTATTTCTCATAGGCTCTCGATTTGTTTAGGTTCACTAAGCATGCGATTATCAAATATGTGGTTTCTTAATTGATGTGATTTTCTTAAGACTCCACACAATCAAGTCAAGCGCCAGGATTTAAATATCAAATCTCACCTTTTAATTCTTCACTCAATGCCCAAACCATGTAAGAAAGTCATTAAATCTCTCACAAGGCAATAATCATTTAAGATTTGATAAAATAATCTAACAATTCCAAAATACTCAAAGAGATGAACACAAGATGGGAAAAATTAAGAAGTGTTTGCATAAATCCAAGTTCAAATCAACTAAGGATAATCAAAATTACAAAATAGAAATCCTAAATTTAGAAAGGAAAAGAGAAGAGAAGATAAGAGAAGGGAAGAGAAATGCTCAACCAAAGAACACGCTTGAATCCGTTGACTGCAAACCCGATCCTGCTTCCTCGCGAATCTCTCTCTTTTACTAGCTCTCACTCACTTTAAAAATGGAGTCTAATTTCTAACTAGATGGTGGGATGGACATGGAGATTGAATGAAAGCATTAAAACTGGCTGCTAAACATTACCAACACTTGGAAAACAAACAGTCACGAAGAAATTTAGCTGATGCGGGGAGACAGAGCTTACCATAGACCCTAGGAACCACCACGGATAGGCCGTGGTGGCCACTGCCTCGGTCGTTCTCACCTGCTCCTTCTGCTGCTTCTTCCTAAAACCTCCTGCCCCATGGTGTTGGCGATGATTTGTCTGTGTTGAGTATCTTACGGCCTCTTTTGCTATCTTCTTTGATCCACTAGACCTGAAAAATCTTTATTCTACTCACAAAATTTGGCTCACAAAGTCAAAATCTGCAAAAACTCTTAAACAAGTGAAAACAAGCGTAATAGTAGAAATAGGGGCATAGATCATATAATTAAGCATATTAATCCCCTAAAATGATTCCCGAACACTCATGAAATCCTATACAAATATGACATTCATTAGTCCCTTGTGCTAGAATTCCCATTTTGTTTCTAATTATAGGATGTTATCATCCCTCGCTTTATGCTGCTGTTATGCTCCATTGCTTTTGATTTATGTGTTGTTGCTGAACTTGTTGATGGTGCTCTTGATCGGCTGCTACTTTATTAATTTGTCGTTAGTTCACAACATGGTGCTAGATCTTCTTTGTTTTGATTGATTGATGGTGTGAATTGTGATTTGGGGAGACAGACCTCACCACGGGCCATGGGAACCACCGCGGACAGACTATGGTAGCCACTGCCTCAGCCATTCTCACTTGCTCCTTCTGTTACGTCTTCCTGGAACCTCCTAGTCCGTGATACTGGCTAAGGCTTGTCTGTGTTGGTTGTCTTAGAGCCTCTTTTTCCATCTTCTTTCATCCACAGGTACTCAAAAATCTTCATTCTACTCACATAACTTAGCTCATAAAGTTGAAATCAGCAAAAACTCTCAGAACAACTAAAAACAAGCATAATAGTACAAATAGTGGCATAAATTGTTCAATCAAGCATATTAATCCCCTAAAATAACTCCCAAATACTCATAAAATCCTATACAAATATGACATTCGATACTCTCACAGGCTTAAACCTTTGTTTGTCCTCAAAAGCAAATATTAAATAAAACTGACAACGGGAGATGCGTCTAGGACTACAAAACACAACAACCACCTTAAAGTAGGCAACTCATAGCATATCACAAATAAGAATAGCAATCAATGGCAACCACAAATAGCATGCAAGGCATTTCAAAAATAGAAGGAGGAGAAGCTTTTTGAAAAAGTATGAGGCCACAAGCTCGAAATCAAAGTTGATCACCCCTAAAGAACCACAAAGCACATCAAGCAAGTATAAGAAATTGTAAAGCTAAATAAACTAGTAGAACCTCGCTTTTGGGGAAATGTAAATTACTCCCACTCATGTGTTCGAAATATAGCATGGGTTCACATAAGTCTCATTCAAAAGATGTAGTCTACCATATGCTTGTCATGACTCTCAAATTTCCTACCACTAAAAATGCAATATGCATAAGACTACCAAGAGGACTTTACATGGATGCAATATGGGCTACAAGGGTGAGGGGCAAGGAGGCCGACAAATGCATTTGGGTAATGTAGAGCTATTTAGCCAAGTGATTAGGGAACAACTAACAAACCACCAAGCAACTATAAACTTTATCAACTCTCTAAACCCCAACAATTCAATGAACTTACCCGACGAATGAAATAGGAAATGAGTTGACAAGGAAAGGAACTCAATCTATGTAAGTGTCCAATGCTAATCACTTATTCACTCTCCTTTTTTTATTTGTTTCTTTGTTTTCTTATTTTTTTTCTTCAACATAATTTTTTTCTTTTTTTTATGTTTTTTTTTGGGGAAATGAAATAAAAATTGTAATTATTGAAAGGCATAGGATCAGTAACTATCAACTCACAACCGAATACATATATATGCAATCCAAATAAGAGGAAACCAAAGCAAATGCTCATGTCATCAATCATTCAACAAACCAGCATACCAAAACTACCTTAAACTCAATTATCTCCAAAATCACCCACTACGTATTTGAAGTGATACTCTATAGACTTGGCTTAAAGGATAGTAACATGTGTTTGGTCAAGGGTTAATATGAAGCGATCACAACAAGGACGGATATAAGATCAAAGGTGCTAGCAAAGGAGAAAACATATAACATAAGGGTAGGCTATTTGGTTATATGGCTAAAATGTTTAACAACAAAGAATGCCTCTATTATATCATTAACTATGCACATGCTAATGTGATTGTGAACAAGAATCTAAGCAAGTTCTAGAGATGCAATATGAAGAGTCAGGCACATGAAAAACATGGGACTAAATATAACGATTAGTCCAAATAAGGCTCAAAGTCTTACATGATATCTACCAAAGTCACATCTAGCTCATAAAATGACTCTCATATAGAAACATTAGTGCCTAAGACTCCAAGGGATAATAAGTTATCAATCAAGGCAAAGGTCAAAAGAAGAAATATTCATAAAACCTTCACAAATTTTAGCACCAAAAGAGATTATAGATCAAAACTTATGAAAGCTTATGAAAGCTATTGTGTCTAAAGAATCATCATTAGATGGATCTCAAGCCAATCCACACCATTCCTATATGCAATCCTATATGCAAACCTAAATGAAACTACATGCAACACACCATTGCAAAAGGAATAAAACCTAAACCTGCATGCTCCAACTAGTGTGCAAACTAAAAACCAAAATGAAAATCATGAAACTACCTTTAGCCCATGCTTAGATAAAACATTATTATTCAAAGTAAAGAAAGCTAGAGAAGTGAAAGATAACAAAATATAACGATCTCATCACGTCAAGTGCTGAGTACACCTAAGCTAAGGCCTCCTTGCAAATAGAGCAAATTAAGCACTAGCCACTTTATCACATCTTCAAGACACGGCCTATCAAATTAGATGTTGTCAATGCATGCAAGAGCTTATCAGACTCTTGAGAGCACAATTTATTTTAAAAAAAAACATAAAAGGCAACAACCAAAATCACACCAAAGAGTATAAGTTTTCACTTAACTTTATCAATGGCTTTAGGAAAATCATAGGAATGATCAACGAATGTAGTCCACATGATTTTCCTAGGCAAGTCCTCTAGGCATATGCCAAAAAGCTTAATAGAGGGATCATACCCTTTAAAACAACCTAGGGACACATAATCATCAATATTCCCGCCAAGCATATCAAACATGTTATCCTCATAGCCCAAATCAGCACTAGCATCAGAAACCATAGGATTATCAATGGGCACATCATTATAATACTCGGGGAAAGAGAGGGTTGTGAACACATAAGGGAAACATGGGAATGTTAAGAGGAAACAATATGACAACCAAGGCTAGGAGAGTCCTCAAACGCATCAAATGACCCCTCCAAAGGAGTCTCGGCTAGATCATGCACCTTATCTAAAGTATCTTCTGACTCAAAACATGCAACAATAACACTAAACCTAATAACTCGACCAAAAGGCTCATCCGACTCGAGCCCTGTGCACTGAGCTAAAGGATAGGATATATTAGGTAAGGTTCAGGACAAGATCAGTATCGTCCTTAGCTGAGGCAAAGTTAGCTTGAGCATAACACGTATAATAAGGATGCGAATTAGTTTTATAGTCACAAGAATTGCACAAGTCACACCAAAATGGGAACAATAAGTTCTGTCATAGAATGCACAAGGATCATAGGATAAATATCCAAAAATAGGACTAGCGTTCTCAAACTCAAATGAATCCTAAGCAATCCACTCAGGTAAATACCACGTCTGGTCAATAGTTTTACGAAGAAGACCCCAAAACTCTAAAAGAGCACAGGTTTTACTATTCACATACTCATCAACAATGTCTAAAATTTCTCATTTGCCCATATAATAACTACATTGAGCAAGTAAAACATGCAAACGGTTAAAATACCTCCAAAATAATTCATACTCGAATTAGGGAAATGGAAAATGGCCATTGTTTTTATTTTCAAGTTTTTTTTAAATTTTAAATTTCTTTAGTTTTTTAAACTTTTTGTCAAAGAAATACAAAATGCTTAGTCAAACCTGTAGACAAAAACCCAATATTCAATACTAGTCCCCAACAATGACGTTAAAAACTTGATAGGGTCACACGCGTGCGATGACGTTGTAGCAGATCAAGGTCATCCCCCACATGGACTAGGTTGATCTATTGGGCTTTTGTCCCCCTAAGATAGCCTAAGAGAATCAAAATTTATCTTTGAAATTAAACTATTCAACTATCTAATCTAATGAATAAATAATCATAAAATAAACCAAATCAAGCAACACCCCGATCCACGCATCAATCAAGCACTTTTTCCTTGATTGTCTTAAACCTGACAATCGAAGTATTATAGTCCTCTTTTAAGGTGAAGTGAAATACTTAAATCTAACCAATTACTATTTCGCAAGGGCTCTCGATTTGTTTAGGTTCATCAAGCATGCAATTACCAATTTTTTTGTTTCTTAATTGGTGTGATTTTGTCATGACTCCACATAATCAAGTCAAACTCTAGGATTCAAATATCGAATTTCACCTTTAAGTTCTTCACTCAATACCCAAACCATGTAAGAATGTGATCAAATTTCTCACAAGACAATAATCATCTAAGATTCGATAAAACAATCCAACAATTCCAAAATATTCAAAGAGATGAACATAAGATTGGGAAAACTAACAAGTGTTTGCACAAATCCAAGTTCAAATCAACTAAGGATAATTAAAATTGCAAAACAAAAATCCTAAAATTAGAAAAGAAAAGAGAAGACAGCAGAACAAAAGGGAAAAGAAATGCTCAGTCAAAGAACGCGTCTGAATCCGTCGACTACAAACCCGATCCCGCTTCCTCGTAGATGTCCCTCTTCTATTTGCTCCCCCCACTCTAAAAATAGAGTCTAACTCCTAATTAGATGGTATGATGGATATGGAGATTGAATGAAAGCAGTAAAACTGGCTTTTTATAGCGGAAAGGAAGGCTGTCAAACATTACCATTGCTTGGAAAATGAACAGCCGCGAAGAAAACTAGCTAATTACAGGGAGACAAAGCTCGCTACAAACATGGGAACCACCACGAACAAACCGTGGTGGCCACTACCTTGATTGTTCTCACTTGCTCCTTTTGCTGCTTTTTCCTAGAACCTCCTCATCCGTGGTATTGGCCATGGTTTTTTCATGTTGGGTGTCTTCTAACCTCTTTTGCTATCTTCTTTGATCCACAAGGTCTCAAAAATCTTCATTCTACTCACATAACTTGGCTAACAAAGTCAAAATCTGTAAAAAAAACTCCCAAAACAAGAGAAACCAATGTAATAGTGAAAATAGGGGCATAAATCGTACAATTCAGAATATTAATCTTCTAAAATGGCTCCTAAACACTCGTGAAATCCTATGCAAATATAACATTCATTAGTCCCTTGTGCTAAAACTCAGTTCTACCCCTCTTTTGCTTCTAATTACTGGATGCTATCGTTCCCTGTTTCATGCTGATATTGTGCTCCATTGCTTTTGATTTATGTGTTGTTGCTAAACTTGGTCATGGTGTTCTTAATCTGTTGCTATTTTATTTATTCGGTGTTAGTTCACAACATGGTGCTAGTTCTTCCCTTTTTGATTTATTGATGATATGGATTGTGATTTGGATTTTTGATTTGTCTTCTTCAGTTGTATTTTCTAATATCTAGTTCTTATTTTGGAGATATAGTGATGCTAAAACATATTGATTACTCATTTCATTTTATTTTGTTTTGCTAATTTCACTTGTTGGTTTTGTTGAATAAATGAGAACCCTAAAGTTGTTTACAAGAGCTCAATGCTTATTTTGATCAACGCTTTGTTCTCTTATCAAATTAAGTC
>NCQT01011826.1:2453-14506 GCA_002740465.1 Stenocereus thurberi | reverse complement strand
GCAAAGATAAGCGACAAGCACATCTTTTCAATGGGGGAGTACTTCAATTCAGTGCCAACCAACGTACAACTTAACTAGTACAGGAAACTTCTTTTCCTTCCTTATTTTCCTGTACACATAATGTTCCTAAGGATTTTTCCTGAGCTGCAATGCACAGTCTGAGAGGCTTGCCAAGGATAGGTGCCCCCAACACCGGAAGATGGGACAAATACTCCTTTATTTTCTTGAAAGCCGTACGACGTGATTCGCCCCACTCAAACAGTGCACCCTTTTTCATAAAGTGGCTAAAGGGATGGCAACGTCCTGCAAGATTTGAGATGAATCTTCAGATATATGCCAAGTGCCCTTGAAGTCTGCAAAACTCCCTAAGATTCTTAGGTTCAGGGATCTCTTGGATTGCCTTGATCTTCGATTAGGCGATCTCAATCCTTTGGTGATGAATGGTGAAGCCTAGGAATTTCCCGGAGGTGACATCAGATGCGCACTTGAGTGGATTCATCTTCAATTGACACCTTCATAATCGCTCAAAGATCATACGAAGATCTTGTATGTGGTCCACCCTCTTTTTTACTTGATCACCAAATCATCGGCATAGCACTCGATTTTTTTGTAGAGCATATCATCAAAAATTGTTTGCATTGCCCTTTGGTAAGTTGCTCCTACATTCTTAAGTTCAAATGGCATCACTTTATAGCAAAAAATGCCTTTAGGTGTGGAAATTTGTGGCCTCTTGATCTTCTGGTGCCATCAGAATCTGATTGCATCTTGCGGTATAATCCATGAATCACAGCACTTCATGCCCTGTAGTCGAGTCGATCAATAATTCTGCAACAGGCAGCGGGAAGTCATCTTTTGGACAAGCATCATTGAGATCCCGGAAGTCCATACGATACGAAGTTGCCCATTTTTCTTCCTGATCGGCATGATGTTTGCGATCCATGTTGGGTATTTGACCTCTCAAATGAATCCTACCTCTATGAATTTGTTGACTTCTTTTTTGATTTCCAGTATCAACTCTAGGCGAAGACTTCGCTGAGGTTGCTTTTTAGGCGCAATACCCCTTTTGATAGATCGGCTATGGACTGCAAACTTTAGATCCAACCCGGACATTTCTTTATAGCTCTAGGCAAACAGGTCCTTGTACTCTGAAAAGAGTTCCAAGTACTGCTTTTCCTCTTTGGGTGTAAGTGAAGAGATTACTTAGATAGGACAAGGTTCTTCATTGGTTCTAAGGCTTAACTCTTTTAACTCATCAACTGTAGCCTGCCCCCCATCTTCAAAAGTCTTAGGAGATTCAGCTAGCTCTATCCTTGAGTCTGAGTTATCGCATTCATGGGCTATAATATGATTGGAAGAAATAACTTCTTCTTCCTCTGCCTATTTGCTAGAGTTAGACTTCTTTTGTTGGCCTGTGAAGATCACAGTACGCCTCTTTACTCTTAATAAACCATCCATCTTAACATCCAAGTTAGACAAATGCTTTATACGAGAAGGGGTAGAGCTCTGAACTTCATTTATCATTCCCACGCGGCTAAACATAGAACTTTTCTCTTGTTGAAGCCGTAAGCTTAAAGACGTTTCACCAGTTTGTATTCTAGCAAAAACTAAATGCTTTTACTGAGGAACATCTTTGATTTTGTTGAGAATAAAGAGTTTGTGGCCTTTCCCTTTCTGTATACGGGTGAACATTGATGGATATTTTTTCAAAGTGCACGGTTATAGCCTATCAAACACAGAGGGCTTTGAGTTAGGTGAAACACTTTCATCTTCATTCTCATCTACCTCTTCAGCTGAGATTTGTTGAATCACCACCTTCTTGTCCTTTCATCGCCTAGAGATTCTGACTGGCTACAGCGGTGTGAAACCTAGTCCAACTTTAGAGACGCCTACTAAACCTCTCTGCTCCTGAATCTTTCTCTGAGTTTCAGTAAGTCCACGAGGGTTGACTTCGACTACCTTTCCTAAGGTAGCCAGATTTTGAAAATCATAGTCATCCTTTTCCATAAGCTTGTAGGCATTAGGATCAAATCCTTCCCTAGTCCGCACACTTGGCAAGTCATCGCCTTCTTCAGAAGAGATGACAAACCCCGAAATAAGGGGCCAACTCACCTTAACCTGGTACATCTTAAGGGTTAGAACCCTCTTTTAGGGAGGTTATGCTAGTTCCATCACCCTTAGTAGTTTTGGTCTTGATGATACTACCTGTGTACTCGACAAAGGGCGATTCGCCCTCCTTACGGCAAGATTTAAGTATGTACCTTAAAATCGGTGCCATTGATCCCATTCAATCGGCAGCTGGTTTAGCAACTTGTTCAATACAGGAAGTGGTATTGCCTTACTTACTTGCTTCTTTCTCAAGTTGTTGCTTAGGAGAATCATCTTTTCTAGCTTGAGGGCTTTCTTTACGACACCTTTGCATGTAGAAGAAATGGCTGACGACATGGTTTTCTTAGGTGCAGTATCTTTTTCGAGGAACCTCGTGTCTGCAAAATAAGACTCAGCTTTAGTGAATGGCTTGACATCCCCATTTATTTTCTTCTCTTCATCTCGGTAGTACTTAAGGTACTAGTGTAAAGTGGAAGCCACTATCCCATGTTCATGAAGCCATGGTCGCCTAAGTAATAGCCTATAGGAAGTCTTAGCATCGATTACATGGAAGATGAAGGATGTTGACAAGCCTCCCATTATCAGTTCAATGCGGAATATGCTGATTGCACGTTGGCCCTTGAGGTTGAAGCCTTGAATCATCGTTTAGGTCTTAGAAAGTTCTTCCACTGTGATGCCTAGGTCGTTCATGTAGACTTGGGCATGATGTTGACGGTTGACCCTCCATCCATAAGAATGTGCTTGACTTTCTGCTCTCTAATGTGACCAATCAAAAACAAAGGATGATTGTGAGGCTTAGATCCCAACAATAAGTCATCCTCTGTGAAAGTGACTGCAGTGTTACAGGAGGCGCACTAAACAAGGCTTTCTGTTGATCCTCCCACATCCTTGACTTTGTCAGTGTAAAGTTATGAGTATCGTGAGGCGGCAACAACATGTTGGCGCACCTCGTCAGCTAAACAAAAGATTTGCCCCTAGCCCATGTGAGCTGGCAAAGCCTCCAGGACAGATAACGTCTTGTCAGCTACTGTAGAAGAATCCTTTTATCTGTCACTTTCTTCATCTTCCTCTTCTTCGAGGTCAGAACATAAGGTCTTCTTGATTGTGACTTTCTCAAAGAAGCCTATTGAGAAGAACTCCTCAAGTGTAAAAGGGACAAGCAATTCTTGCTCAAGGAGGTCAATATGTAGAATTTCGTGCCTTTTGATATTCTTGGACTTCTTTTTACTTTTTGAATGACGAGGGCTCTTCTTTCTTTCTTGTCTCTTTCTATGGTGGAGAGGTGACGATTACATTTGGCTTTGCTTCCTTGGCCTCCGGCGAGTGATAAGAATCCATCCCTCTTCATCATCACTAGCTTTATCAGAGACATCCATAAAAAGATCAATCTCTGTCAAAGGCCCTTTGGATTCAATTGGAACTACTGCGAGCTCTAGACTTCCGAACTGAATTGTTATTCTAAGGGATAAAATCAATTTAGTGTTTGCTCTACCATGAGATTAAGTGTGCTTTAACTCCCAGGGCGATGAAGAACACTTCAGCTGGGTGGAGATATGATTTATCTCGATAGTGTCATCCAAATCCAATATTATTGTCCCATCCCTGACAAGTTGCATAATACGCTCCTTGAGCGTAATGCATTTCTCAAGAGGGTGACTAATCACCTTGTGATACCGATGATATTTTGAGTCGGTAACTCTTCCAGTTTCTTCGGGGTGTTTTGACTCTGGAAGTTTGACAACCCCATTTTGAAGGAGATCATCGAGCATTCTTAACAAGTCTGAGTTAGGGAATGAATATTTCTTCTCCTGCAGCTCCTTCACCATAGGACGCTTCTTAGTCGCATCCTTGAATGACGGATTCTTCTTGTCCTCTAATTTGGGCTTTCCTGTAATTCGAATTGGCTGACTTGTGGAGGTGGACATCACTTCTTTGATTGTATTCTTGGAGAACTTAACATTCTTCTTGAATTCCACGTTATCTTTCTTAGACTCGGTAGGATAGGAGGAGTTTTCACGACGACTAGCTATTGTCACCTCCATATCAGGTGCTTTAGTTGTCAATTCTTAGAAGGTTCTAGACTTACTCACTTGTAGGACATACAACAAGTCCCAGTGCATGCCATGGCTGCACATTTCGATGACAGAGGCTTCAGACAGCCGATCATTGCACTCAAGGCTAAGTGCGTCCCAGCGGTTGATGGAGTCCAAAACTGGCTCATCTTTCCACTGTTTTCTATTTGTCAGCTTAGTTATGCTGACAGTGCGCTGAGTGCTGTAGAACCTGTTGAGGAACTCGTGGTCCATTTGTTCCCAACCGTTAATAGACTCAGGCTTTAAGCCAATATACCAGTCAAAGGCAATACCCTTCAATGCCCTGACGAACTGCTTCACTATAAGGTCGTCGTCAGTCCCAGTGTTGTTGCCTGTCTCAATGAAGTGTGCGACATGCTGTTTTGGGTTACCTTTCCTATAAAACTGTTGGAATTTAGGGGGCAAGTAACCGTGGGGCATGCAGAAAGCATCAACCCTCTTGGTATAAGGCCTTGTGTACAGGTGAGCTCTGCGCAAACGTTCACCTAGTTGCGCCTTAATAGCATTTGCTGTCAAGTCTTAGATTTGCTCAATAGTCATTGATCTAGAGGACTTGACATTTTTACACGTAACGCCTTTCCTTCAAAAGCCTCAGTGTGGACTGACACTTTTTCAGTGTCCTCACTCTCTATGTCCTTTGAAGAAGATTGAGCTGACCATTTTTCTAACTTTCTGGTTAGGTTAGCAATCTTTTCTTCTTCAAGCTTGATGCGCGCTTCCTTTTTTGCGCTCTCCCTGGTGAGTTTTTTAAGGATAGCTTTCATGTTAGCTATCTCTTTTTCCAGAGTGGCTGTGCCTATGATGATGTCTGGTATGACAACAGTATTGGAAAACTCAACTTCAGTCTCTAACATGTGCGCCCCTTTTGGAGAGGGCGAAGAAAAGTTACTACTATAATAGTTTCAACCTCGCAGACTGGAGATTGAAACGGGGGGTTTTGAATTTCATCCATCCAAGATGACCCCTTTTGTTGCATCTTTGAGTCTTAGAGTTTAGATGGGGGAGGCGCAGTTTGCCTAGCAGCAATCGGCGCAGTAGCTTTCACCATAGTCCTCGTCTTCATTGCGTGAGCGTGCTTGCTAGAAGTGACGCTTGCTTCACAGAATCTAAGAGAGAGAGATCCCGCGTTCTTCTTCTTTGAAGTTTACAAGGCAACGTTCTTTGTAGCCATGTCTTCATTGAAGATGATGTTCTTGTGACTTAAAAGTCTTGATCTTTAGGAGAGAGAGATGAGAAGTAGAGATGTCCCACCGGACGTGCCAAATTGGTAATCACAAATTTTAAATCAACAATGAATTAGATAAAAACGTGGATACAGGATTAAATTTTGTATTAATTGAGTCTACGGGTACAATCTCTGTGAATATAATGATCATCTGATTCTATCTTCTTTTGGATGGATTTTTCAACCTTTGAATCAAGGGGAGCAGGGTCCTATTTATAGGAAAACCTCCCCCTTCCCCTTGAAAGTCAAGACAGGCCTTGACTTGAGTCTTGGGCCTCACTCTGGATTATTTTGACTTTTATTTGCTTTGACTTTGTCTGACACTTTGACTGGGGAGTCTTCCGGGCTTGGGCCAAGCATTGACTTAGAAGTCGCATCAAGTTTTGACCGGAGGTTGACTTGAAAGTGATTTGACGTTTGACTTGGGAGTCGATTTAGGCCTTAACCTTTGACTTGGTAGTTAACCTAGTCTTTGACCTTTGATTTTAACTTGGTATCGATTGCGCCTTGACTTAGAAACTGTTTTGCCTTTAGGTCATGGTCTGACTTGGTAGTCATCTTGAGTCTCGATTTGGGCTTTGACTTGAATTTTGGCTTAGCCTTAACTTGGACATCATTTGAGCTTTGTCTTGGGCTTGACTTTAGGGTCTTTTAGACCTAACTTGTGAGTCTTTTGGGTTTGATTAAATTAATTAAAAGAGTTGGCCTAATTAATTTATTTTATTTTAGTTTGGTATGACACTAATAAATTTTGAGTGCCTACAATCATGTTCTCCACTATATGTGTTCACATATCAAACACTTCTCATAAACAGATATTATTGGTTGACTTTATATAATATATGAGCATTTACTACTTTATCATATTTAATATGACATTTCATTCAATCAATGCAGAATCAATTGTGTTTTATTTTTCAATAATTGATAAGCCAAATTAGACAACAATTGCTACTTGTTCAACCTCAATGCATAAAACTTCAACAAAACAGGGCAAAAAATACAGGATAAAAACCACTCGACAAATCAACATCATGTCTCTACATGAGGGGAAGGGTGTGAGATCGAAACTTCTTGCCAGTATGTCAAGGACTCAAGGGTGTATGTGATGTCGCAACCCGTTTAAGTATGAAAGTGGGTAATATTCCACATTGTTCAAATGAAAGAATATAAAAGTGGATGTTGTCTTACACTGATAAAATTAAAGAGTTTGAGTATGTATATAAGCTTGTGACTTACTCCATCATTGCCAATTGGTTTTGGATTGAAACATTATTTGACCTTATATACATGACTCGTTGTTTAAGAACCAATTTATATGAAAATTTAACATGGTCAGAGCGTTGAATCCTTTCAAGATATCTAAATCAAATTAAATCACGGTCAACGGGAAGAAGTTTTCATCGACAATTAGTCACCGTACTTCATTCATCCAAACGATGAACCGCGAGTACTTATTACTACCTTTGTTTTCAATGGAAAAAACTATGAAATATGGCAACCTGCAGTAAGGATTACGCTCAAAGCAAAAAATAAGTTAGGGTTCATCAATGGAACCCTAATGAATCCCATATTGAAGGAAAAAGATGATCTAAGCGAATTCAACGCTTGCCACATGGTAAACTCACTGGTGTGTTCCTGGATTATCAATGTCGAAGTCCCAAAGCTTCACACTAGTGTAGCTTATGCGGAAACGACAAAGGCTATGTGGATTACTTAAAGAGGAGGTATGCAGTTCCTAAGATCCCCAAAATCTCACAACTTAAGTATGACATTGTCACTTGCAAACAGGAGGGCTCGAAATAGTCAAATTCTTCACTAAACTGATGGGAATGCGGTACCTGTGGGAAATGCGAGTGCAATGTAAGTGCAACAGTTGTACGAATGATGGAAGGAAAACGAACTCTTTAGTTTTTAATAGGCTTAGATGATGAGCTATATTCAACGATTTGAAGCCAAGTAATCATAATGGATCCCTTACCTCCCATTTACAAAATTTTTAACATGATTCAACAAGCGGAAAACCACAAAAAGTTGATGGTAAGAAGAGATGTACAAGGAGAGCAAGCCCAGCATTTGCTGTAAAAGATTAGCCTACTGTGATCAAGAAAGGAAGCTATAAACATTGCAGTCAATACGGTCATGATGAAAGCAACTGCTACAAATTATCAGCTATCCATAATTGTGGGGTAGCTGCGGTCCTGGCAGATGACGAGGCACCAGGGGCTATAGAGGATGCACATAGGGCAGTCGTGGATACGACTCAGGGAGAGAAATGGTTGATGCGGCAGCCATCAGTGATCTTGGACCAAACGCGAGTAATGGGGCTGAAGTGAATTAGGTTGCTATCAGTGGACTCGCCTTAGAATAGGTACAAAAGCTATTAAGTTTGGTAGACCCCTCCAAAATCGGGTTATGAGACCTTGTCAAGCAAGGGTGTTTGGATGTTAGACAGTGGTGCCTTATGTCATATGAGTGGTTATTTAGATATGATCGCTAATGTTAGAAATGTACCACCTACGGGAGTTGTCTTACCAAATGGCAGGGCAACCATAGCAAGCAAGAAAGATGCTTTAGGTTTACGTTGTAATCTAATTTTAGTTAGATAAATAACTAGAGAGTTGAATTGCTTTGTGATGTTTAATGATGATGTTTGTGTATTGTAGGATTGCGCTTTGGGGAGCTTGAATGGAGTGGGTGAAGCAAGGGGTTTATTACTACAAAGGACTCCTGAAAGACAACACTCAAGTTAATGTTATCGAGTCCATCCACCTTTGGCTCTCTTGTTTGGGGCATCCACCCAATGAAGTTCTACATCTTATCTCTAGTCATCTAGGAGTTAGTTTGCAGGAAACTAAGTTAGGTATTTGCGATGTTTGTTCGAGCAAAACAAACTTGGACTCAATTTCTTGATAGTGAAAACAAAGCAGATGGATTGTTTGATTTGATAAATTCTGATATTTGGGGCCTGTGTATAGTGACTTCTTTTTGTGGGGCACATTACTTTTTAAGTATTGTAGATGATGCGAGTAGAGCCACTTGGGTGTACCTACTGAAAGATCAAAGGGAAACTAGTGCCCTCCTAAAGGCCTTTATTGCTATGACTAAAAACCAATTTGGCAAGATTGTTAAGGTGATTAGGAGTGATGATTGGTCTGTATTTACATCTAGGCCTATGCATCAATATTATATTGCACATGGTATTGTCCATTAAACAAGTTGTGTAGGAATCCACAACAAAATGGTAAGGTGGAATGCAAACACCGGCATGATCTAAATGTTGGTAGGGTTTTGAGATTTCAAGCTTATTTATTGATTCAGTTTTAGGGGAACGCATTTTAACAACCGCCGATCTTATAAATAGAACTACTAGCAAGTCGCTCAATGGCAAGATTCCTTATGAGATGATATACCTACAAAGACCATCATATGACCATATAAAAATTTTTGGGAGTCTATGCTATGGGCAAAATAAGTTGAGAACTAAGGATAAGTTTGCATCCCAGAGTCGAAAGCATGTCCTTGTGAGATACCTATTTGGTCAAAAGGGGGTATAAAGCGTATGAGCTTGAAACATAGGAATTATTTGTGAGTCTAGATATCATATTTTATGAAAGTGTATTTCCTTTTGGGCCACAAAAAATGACCAAATTGGGGTTATGGGAGATGGGCCATGCTCCACGGACATACACGGAGCTTGTGATGATGATGCTGATGATTTTGGGATGCTGAGAGATAGGGGGTTCGGTGATTCACGACCCAGTCCAGAAGTCCTCACAGATCAACCGAGGCTCCCAGCATTAGTGTCCTTTGCCCTGACCTAGCCTAGTCCAGTGTTAGCCGTACTGAATCACCTACCTCCCATATTACTCAGCCAAGTCCAGGAGTCTCAGTAGATGGCCCACCCGAGGCCCATCACTCCAACCTTGTCGCAAAAGCACCTGCTCTGGGCCTATTCGCATAGCAGCCTATGCTTTTGGGCCTAATCAGCCTAGATGCATTGACAGATCACGCAAGCTGCCAACCCACTTAGGAGAATATTTATGCTGCAGGATTGGCCTAGTAAACCCCTCTTGAAGTACTAGCCCACTTCAACTTGGCAACTTAGGTACACGGTATCCAATTATGAAATCTGAATCAATTCTCTAATACTCACCAAAATTTGTTGCTGTTATTGCTTAACTTGTTAAGCCTAAGTTTTATCATGAGGCAGAAAACGATGTTTATTGGAGGCAAGAAATGAAAGAGGAAATCAGTGCTTTAGAGAAAAATAACACGTGGGATATCACAGATTTACCGCTTGATAAGAAACCCATAATTGTAAATGAATTTATCAAGTGGAGGACAACTCTGATGGATCAATACAATGATTCAAGGCCCGCCTAGTCATTCGTGGTGATCATCAGATTGAAGGATTTGAGTACAATGAACCCTTCGCCCCAGTTGCCAAAACAACTAGTGTGCGGTGTTTTTTGAGCGTCGATGTTGCAAAAGGATGGGAACTACACTATGTCGACGTTAATAACACGTTCTTACATAGAGATCTTGAGGAAGAACTCTACATGATAACGCCTCATGGCTTTACTTGTGGACGGCTCAATCAAGTTTGTCATCTTAAGAAATCATTATATGGGTTACAACAAGCACCTAGGCTATGGTTTGCCAAGCTCTGATGCAAGCTCTGTGAGTGTGGATCCATTAGTCTTATGTTGATTATTCGTTGTTTACTTATCATAAGGGTGATGTTTTTATGGGCTTATTAGTTTATGTCAATGATATTATACTGGCTAGTAATGATTCTGCAGCTTGTATGACATTTAAGGCTTATTTGAATGAATGCTTTAGCATTAAAGACCTTGGTTCCCTTAAATATTTTCTTGGCATCGAAGGGGGTCATGGGCCACAAGGATTGTTTCTTAGTCAGAGGAAACATGCATTAGAAATAATTGATGGATGTGATCTTTTGGGCGCCAAGCCTGCAGACTTTCATCTCGAAGAAAATCATAAACTTGCTCTGGCAAATGGAGAGTTATTACATAATGCCTGCAGATATCGCAGATTAATTGTTTGACTTATTTAACTCCAAATTTGAGTTATGCAGTGTATATTATCTCTGAATTCATACAAGCTCCACGAGTGGAAAATATGGACATGGCCAAATGAGTTCTAGGTATTTAAAGGATACTGCCAGCAATGGCATTTTACTAAAAGTCAATAGTGACCTATAGGTCAGTGCTAATTGTGACTTAGATTGGGGTGCTTGTCTTTTAACCAGAAGATCCTTAATAGGCTATTTTGTGACAATTGGGGGATCATCAATCTTTTGGAAGTCTAAGAAACAAGTTATCATTTCTTAACGGAAGATAGTTCTATTGTCGTACTGACCTATGAGCTCATTTGTTGAAAACCTTTCTCGCCTCTCTAGGCATATTTCTCTCTAATGGCATGCAAATGTTCTGTGACAGTCAGACAGTTATTCNNNTTGCTAACAACACTGTTTTTCATGAACAGATTAAGCATATCGAGATCAGCTATCATTTTGTTCGAGAACGATTACAGTCATGAGATCTAATATTATCCCACATACGCATAGAATTGCAACCTGCCAATATTATGACTAGGGCACTCGGGAAGCGTAAGTTCTAGTTTCTCAAGAGCAAGCTGGGCATGGTTAAATTACATGCACCAATTTAAGGGGGGTATTGAGATATTAGTAGATAATCTTGTTGACATTGTTTAGGATATTATTTTCCACACCATTATCTTTGTACATTATCTCTTGTACTTTAGATAATCTTCTTGATTAACTTAGAGATAGGATAGGCTAGAGTCTTGGATAAACTAAAAGTACTCTTGCATCGACATGCTAGGGTTTGCATGGATGAGCTAGCCGCGGTAATTACTTGTACCTATACTCCGCCATCGTGTAACTCAAAAGGAAAGAAAGATTAAACATAAAGCAAATAATTCTTTCTTCTAAAACTATCAAAGTTTTCATGGTATCAGAGTGGATTGCTCGATCTTGATTTGTCATCAGCCCCATTTAATTAAAATTGTGTGCACGTATTGGGCCTTGGTAGTAGTCCACACATCAAGGGACATGTTGGAGTATAAAAATGAGTATTTTCCCACATTGATAAAATGAAAGAATATGAAATTAGTTGTTGTCTCACATTGATAAAATTAAAGGGTTTGAACATGTATGTAAGCTTGTGAATTACTCCATCAATTGTCATTTGCTTTTGGATTGAAATCTCATTTAAGCTTATATGCATGATTCGTTTGTGTTACACCAAATTTATATGAGAAGTTAACATATTCCAAGCACTAGACCACTCGTTCTTGCTAGCAAGTTCGTGTGTGGAAGAAACACTGCATATATCATCACCTATGACTCCCTACAGCATGCTCCTTGATACATTTGATCATGAAATAAATGCAGCAAAATAGCTTGTTTGATTTCTTCAACAATCATAGTGTTTCCAATTCCTCCATATCTTCTGAAATCATCTTTAAACCTAAAGTAAAAAAATGTCAAAACTTATGGCCCTTTTTCCCTTCTGTAGAGGGACTTCATGAATGAATGCATTTTGATTTAGTTTAGCTTAGTCCAGTGACTACACAACCAT
>NCQT01011710.1:41517-52877 GCA_002740465.1 Stenocereus thurberi | reverse complement strand
CCATACGCGCCACTGAAAAAACCGCTACCAGCGAAACCCATTTTATGTTAGCTTATGGCTCCGAGGCCGTTTTGCCTATTGAGGTCGCCCTTCACGCTCACTGGTTGACAACTTTCCAAGAGGAGTTGAACAATGCAGCACGCGAAGCCCTCGAGCTCCTCCTTTCTATCTGCGGCGACACTCTCCTTCGAGAAGCTCTCTACAAACTCTGCATCGCACGCCTGCACAACCGTGCGATGCGATTACAGCCGATTCAGGTGGGTGGCCTCGTTCTTTGGCGCATGGAAGCTGTCGCTCGAGCAGCAGAACATGGGAAACTAACTGCCAACTGTGAAGGCCCCAATAAGTTGCTGCTCAAGTCCACCTTGGGACATATTGCCTTGAGACCCTCAACGATTCTCCCATACCATGGACCTGGCATAGCAACAGCTTGAGGAAGTACTGTACTTAGGCTCATGCTCTGTCTTTACATCCAGCCGACGTGTACACCTCGATCCTAAGCAATAAAATCAAGAGCCTACGACGACCAATTTTGCACTCATTGTAATATTTGCACTCATAGGCTACACGCTTAGCCCCAATGGGGGCTAAGGGTCCTTAAGCACGACCTTATGACCGGTCGCTACACTCTTAGCCCCAATGGGGGATAAGGGTCCTTAAGCAGGACCTTATAGTCGGTCGCTACACCCTTAGCGCCACTAGGGGCTAAAGGTCCTAAAGCATGGCCTCATAGTCGGTTGCTACATTCTTAGTGCCAATGGGGCCTAAGGGTCCTTGAGCACGGCCTTATGGTCGGTCGCTACCCTCTTAGTCCCAATGGGGGAAGGAAGTTCCTAGGGGTAAGAAGGTCAAGCTGGTATCCCTTAAGCTGAGAAAGTACATCTCATTATGGTGGATTAACCAATGTGCTAAAAGGATAAGGAATAGGAAAAGTAAGATCAGAACTTAGGAGATGATGAAGACAAAGCTTAAGTCCTGGTTCCTTGCTCCCACCTGCATTCAAGATAGCTATTCCTAACTCCACAACCTTACATAAGGTAACCTTAATGTTGAGGAATACACACATGAGTTTGAGAAACTCATGATCGAATGTGACATCCAGGAACCTGAGGAACAAACCATAGTTAGATGCTTGGGAGGTCTTGAGCCTAAGTATGCTAATATAGTTGAATTGTAATAGTGTGCTACTTTTGATGAGGTATGTGTCCTTCCTCATGAGGTTGAGCAATAGAAGAAGACAAGACAGCCCTTTAAATGCCTCTAACAGGGGGAGTCCTAGCCCATTTCCAAGCCTACAAATCCTTCCCCTTCCATTCCATAAAGAACCCAAACTCCACAAAAGAGCCAGCCACCTCCAAATAGACCCAATCCTAGTCCTATGAGCACTAGAAGGTGCTTTAAATGCCAAGGGCTTGGACACATTGCCACAGACTACCCAAACCAAAAGGTGATCACACTAGCCGAATGGAAAGCCATGGAAGAGTAAGAGATTGAGGAGGAAAATGAGGAGGATGATGAGGATAATCTTGAGGAAACTCTAGAGGAAGTAGAGGAGGAGGCAGATGAGGGTGAAATGCTAGTTTCGAGAAGAGTTTTGAGTGGCCTGAAGGGTGCTAAAGACGAGTAAAGGGAAAACATATTCCATACCCGATATACGATTCAAGAGAGAGTTTGTTCCTTGATTATAGATGAAGGGAGTTATGCTAATGTATTTTCTCTTAGCATGATTGAGAAATAAGGCTTGCTAGCCACGGTGCACCCCTATCCATACAACATCCAATGGTTAAACCGAAGCAAAGGGTTATAACTTAACTCCCGGTGCCTTATTTCTCTTTCCATCGGAAATAACTACCACGATGAGTTATAGTGGGATATTATCCCTATGGATGCATGCCATATCTTACTATGTAGGCCTTGGTTGTATGATAGGAAGGTAATGCATAATGGATTCTTGAATACCTACTCCTTTTCTAAAGGAGGGAGGAAGATTACCTTAGTTCTGTTATCCCCATTAGAGCTTCACAAAAACAAACCCCAAAAGCAACCTAAATATTCTGATTGCTTCTCACTTTTAGTGACCCACTTTTAAAGGCCTCATATCATGAGTTTAAAGCTTTTAAGGAGTGGAATCTGAATGTTCAAGAGGAATCAGAAACTCCCTTGCCAAGCCACCCCATAGCCATTTCCTTAATCACCCGTTTCAGTCACTTGTTTCCAGAGGAGATCCCCACAGGTTTACCTCCCAAAAGAGATATCCAACATCATATTGACCTTATTCCAAGTTCTATCCTTCCAAATAAGTCAGCATATAGGATGAATCCTAAGGAAACTATAGAGATTCAAAGGCAAGTTGAGGAACTAATGTCCAAAGGGCTAGTACGTGAGTCTTTAAGCCCTTGTATCATACCCGCTTTTTTAGTTCATAATAAGGATGGTAGCATGCGTATGTGTGTAAATAGCAGAACCATAAACATGATTACTATCAAGTATAGGTATCCCATACCTAGACTTGAGGGTATGCTAGATGAGTTACGTGGCTCACGGGTGTTTTCAAAGATTAATCTTCAAAGTGGATACTACCAAATCAGAATCCGAGAGGGAGATGAATGGAAGACGACATTCAAGGCTAAAGAAAGGTTATATAAGTGGCTAGTTATGCCATTTGGTCTCTCCAATACTCCTAGTGCATTCGTGAGGTTAATGAATCAAGTATTCAGACCTTACATTGGAAAGTTGGTGCTTGTATACTTCGATGATATTCTGATTTACTCTAAGAATGAGCAAGAGCATCAAGATCATCTTATCTAGATTATGTTAGTTCTTGAACGTGGGAAGTTGTTTGCTAACCTTAAGAAATGCACCTTTTTCACTCATGAGGTGACATTGTTGGGTTATATTGTTACTAGTCAAGGTATTAAGGCAAATGAGAGCAAGTTAGAGGCTATTCGAACATGACCTATTCCACAGAGCATACATCACATACGAAGTTTCCATGACCTTGCTTCTTTTTACAGGATGTTTATTGAAAACTGTATTACTGTTATGGCTCTCATGACAGAGATGATTAAGGGTGAATCCCTCAAATGGACCCCTAAAGCCTAATCTTCCTTTGAGGAAGTGAAAAGGAGGCTAACTCAAGCACCCGTACTTGCCTTGCCATCCTTTGAGAAAGTCTCTGAGATTGAATCTGATGCATCTGGTGTTCGTATAGTTGGTGTTCTTACTCAGGAAGGTAAAACTTTGGCCTTCTTTAGTGAGAAATTGTGTGATTTAAGACGAAAGTATTCCACCTATGATATGGAGTCTTATGCGATTGTGCGTTGTCTTGAGCACTGGAGTCATTATCTTGTGGGCAGTGAGTTTATTTTACATTCTGATCATGACGTTTTGAAGTACATTCAAGGCTAGCACAAATTGAACACACGTCATACCAAATGGGTTGATTATCTCCAATCATTTCACTTTACAATCAAGGATAAGTCCGGTAAACTCAATTGAAGAGCCGATACATTATCTGAGAGGTACTTACTCCTGTTTCAGTAGATGTTTGCATACTTTGGTTTTGAGCATCTAAAGTGTCCATATGCTGATGATGAAGACTTTGGGGAGTTGTTTTCTGTGTGTCAAAAGCACCCTAAAGGTGCTTTCTTAGTCTAAGAAGGATTTCTATTTAAGGGTACACGATTGTGTATTCCTAAGTGTAAGACCCGTGAGCTTTTGATTAGAGAGGTGCATGAAGGATCTTTAGTTGGCTACTATAGAGAGTCTAAGACTTTGATCATGTTGAGGGAACATTGCTACTGGCCAGGAATGGAGAAGGATGTTCAAGATATCTTGAAGAGGTGTAGCACATGCTAAGTGGCTAAGAGCTATATCTCTTTCACACGACCTTTACACACCTCTACCAGTCCCTAAACTTTCTTGGGTGGATGTAGGCATGGATTTCATTCTAGGCTTGCCTAAAACCCAAAGGAACACAGATTCAATCTTTATTGTGGTGGATATGTTTTCGAAGATGGCAGATTTCATTCCATGCAACAAGACCAATGATGTTATACACATCGTGGTGCTACACTTTAAGGAGGTGACCAAATTACATGGTATTCCTGGGCCCATTATTTCTGATAGGGATACTAAGTTTCTTAGTCACTTTTGGATTACCTTGCGAAAGAAGCTGGGTACTAAACTCAAGTATAGTACCACTTGTCATCCACAAACTAATAAGCAAACTAAGGTTACAAATCGAACCTTATGAACTCTTCTAAGAGCTTTGGCTAAACCGCACACTAAAGTTTGGGATTTGCTCTTGCCATATTTTGGGTTTGCTTACAACAAGGCCCCTACCAAGGCTACTGGTCTATCCCCTTTCAAAGTAGTCTACGGAATTGATCCCCTTAGTCTACTTGATCTTACCCCACAGCCTTTAAACCAAAAGCCGAGCGCAGATGTAGCAGTAAGAGTAGAAGAAATCCAGAGTCTCCATGAGTTGGTTAAGGGCAGAATAGAGAAGACTAATGTATCGTAGCAAGCCTAAGCTAACAAGCATAGGAGAAAGAAGGTATTTCAGCCAGGAGACCTCGCTTGGATCCACTTAAGAAATGAACATTTTCCTTCAAAACGCTAATGCCAAGAGCTCAAGGTCCATTTAAGGTGCTGGAAAAGGTAAATGAAAATGCTTATAAGATTGATTTACCAGGTAACTTTGGAGTTTCATCCACATTCAATGTGGCACATTTATGCCCTTATCTTTCAGACGACTACCTAGCAGATTTGAGGATCAAATCTTCTCAACAAGGGGAGGATGATTGAGTCCCCTCTTGCCAATCCGATGATGATGCTGAAACAAGTCTACGAAGTCTCAATTAAATGTCCAAAGTCCAAAGGATCACTCACATTTTGCAAAGGACACAAACAAATGCATTTGGATTCAAGACAGATTTTAAGCCGAGTTTGTGTTCTTAATTACTTAGGCCTCCTTGAGGTTTAAGTCCTTAATTTTTGCATATCTTGGTTTCTGAAGATGTTAACTACCTGTTCCAATCAAGAAAATCAAGTTAAGCAAGTGCATATTGAAGAGCCAGGTCCATTTTGCGAACCATGCTGGTTGGAGCCTAGTTGTGCCTGGTCTGATTTGTCTAAGGGCTTGGACTAGCAAATGAGGCGATAAACCAAAATCTCCACTTGGAGGAGTTAGAAGACATCCTAAGGTTCCTCCCCATGGAAGGGAATCCAAATCATGCTCACCTTTTTCCATGAGTTATGTGGCATACCAAAACTGCTTGCAAATTGCCTAGGTAGAGCTGATTGGTGCATTTGGTAGTTATCTCTCTTTTTGGCATCTAATCCTGGTGCAATGGCATCATTTGGCAGTTAAAGGAAGCTTGGACACAATCATGGGCATATCAACTCATCCAGATGAAGATCCAAGGAGAAATAAAGGAGAAAAGGCAAGATTAATCTCATTGGCTACCCCTAAAGCATGAAGAGACCAGCAGCTTTTTCCCTTTTCTTACACATGCAGCCTACCCCTTTCTTGCTTAATTACTTGGTTAGTATTGAGTTTAGGTTTAAACATGAAGATCAGCTAGACTCAAGGGTTGTAATTAGTGTAATTAAGTAAGCTTATCCTTTACTGATTGGTAGTATTAATCTTAGCCAGATTTAAGCTAGATTAGGGGGTTTCCTAATCTTGAAGAAACCTCCAACCCTTACTAGATTAGCTTGTGTATGTGTGTATAAGGGTTTAGAAGGTCACTTCTGTAATCAAATTGCATATTCCCTTGAATAAGAAAAGAGAGCATTGCTGCTTAACAAACTGAAATACTTTGCTTGGTTATCCTTGCTTAGGCCATGTAAGGAGGTGTTGAAGTGAAGCCTTAAGCTTGTTTGAGTGGTATTTCTGTATCTTAATCAAGTTTAAGGGCCCTAACTTTGATCTTGGTGGTGATTTCTATATCCAAGAATCACATTTGGTTCTACAATCATACATTCTAACTGGGTCCCATTGAACTTAAGCCTAGAATGTAGTTTATTCTAGCTTAGCTTGCATTCTTTCTCGAATGTGAGTTTAGTTCATTGATATATCCATCATATTCCATCCATCTCCTAATTCCATTCACTTTGTATCTAGTTGTTGTCAAATATCATTTCTAGTCCATCTCTTTGTGTTTTTATATATGAAAAGTTAAAAAATCATTATATAAAAGTAATCATAGAGCAATAATCACATAATGCTAATCATATAAAGTTTACCATATAAAAATAATACATAAATATAATCGCATAATAATAATCATATAATAATAATCGTATAAAAGTACCATATAAAAATTATAATATAAAAATAATCATATATAAATTATCATATAAAAACTCATATAATAATAATACTAAGTAATCACTGTACAGTAATAAGCACATAATAATAATAATCATATAAAAATTATCATATAATAATAATCATATAAAAATTATCGTAAAATAATCCAAAAATTCCTATACAAAAGGAGGTTTCTCGTGACTCCTCAATATTTTCTACTAGGCAATCTAGCATCCTTATACACAAAGATAATCAATTTAGTCATTGCCATCGGATCACTCTATTATGGATTCTTGACTTCGCTCTACGTAGGGCTCTCTTATTTCTTACTTCTTCAAGTTTAGATTCAGGTTATCGAAGAAGGAGAAAAAGCAATCGAGAAGGAGGTGTCAGCAACAACTTGTTTTATTAAGGGATTGTTCATGATGTTTGTATCGATCTACTATATGCTTTGCATGTGGCATTAGGCAGACTTCATACAATAACTTTCCTACTCTTACCCCATCTTTTCATTCATTACTGCTGGTACAATTCCATAGACTTCGTTGATTATGAATCTACTACCAAAAAATTCAATGCGCAGTTTCAACACTCAATGTATATTCCTGAATAATCTCATTTTTCAATTATTAAACCATTTATTTCTTTCCAAGTTCAATGTTCACCAAATTAGTCAACATTTAAGTGTTTCGATGCAACAACAAGATGTTACAAATAACAAGTAGTTTTGTTGGTTTGTTAACTGATCACATTTTATTCATGAATTGGGTTAAATCGGTATTAGTCTAGATATAGCAAAATTATTTGGTTAGATTAAGTAAGTACATTAGATCTAATAAGTGCATTTGCTGTGTGTTTCAATTTTATCAGAATTCTATCTACGATTGAGAAATTCTATGGATCAAATTGGTAGTATTTTCGTATTTATTACTTGTCTATGCACTTTAGCAGAATGCCATCACCTATTTTGACTCATGAACTAAAAAAAACCAAACAAGAAATAGAGGAAGAAACCAATGTTGGACCAGAAAAAGTTTTCAAGTAGGAACAAGAGGGATTCACTGCAAAAGATCCTTGTCCTTCCATTTTAGAGCTTTTTAAAGAAGCATGTTATGATAATAGTAAAACTTTTTATTCTAGGAATCAAGATCTTTCGAGGTTAGAAATACTTAAAGAAGAAAAGAAAAATGCTTTATGGTTTAAAAAATCCATTCTTCTTTCTCTTCTTTTTGACTATAGCGGTTGAAATTGTCCACTGCGATACATAAATAAGAATCAATTCAAAAATGTATAAGAAATGAAATGTCACAAAAATTTTTTATTACATGTCAAAATTATGGAAAACAAAGAATTCTTTTTCATAGCCACCTAGTTCAGCCATTTTTTGGGAAATGATACAAAGAAAGATTTCTTTGTCTATAATTGAAAAATTCTCCTATGATAAATCGTATAATCATTGGATTTATACCAATCAACAAAAAAAGAAATGTTTAAGCAATGAATTTTTAATAGCAGTTTTAGACAAAAAAATGATTTAAAAAGATAAACATATTAAAGAAAAAACATGATTATGCAATTATTAAAAAAAAAGAATACTTATAGAAAATATAGGATCCTTTTTCAAGGAATCATAGACTGATTTAAAAATTATTTTCACCCTCCATTTGAATTATAAATGAAATGGCAATGGCAAAAAAACAAAAATGGAGATCCACCATGATAATTATACATGAAAGAAAAATACCACTAAAAAATAAGAATTGGAGGCCCTTTATCTTTATTAAAAAAAATCAAAGAGGAGAAGAAATTTAGATTAAAAAAACTTCAAAGTCACCTTTATAATTGCTATAATTGTCATGAATTTGAATAGAAAATAGATAGTTGATAAAGATTACTTGACTGAAACGATTCCAAAATAGCAAAAAAATTTATTTGAAGAAAGAAATTAGTAAAAAAAGTTCGTCACTGGCCAAACAAAATAATCAAAATAGAACAACTATGTAAGAAGCAGAAGAAGAAGAAGAAGAAGAAGAAGAAGAAGAAGAAGAAGAAGAAGAAGGCCTATTCATGGAGCTTGAAATTTGCCAAATACTAGTTAGATGTACAATTCTTTTTGATAATAAACAAAATGAAGAATAATTTGGCCGACTAGTTTTAAAACATTACGCACCAGGACCACAATTTGTTCAAGAATTAATCAAAGGTTCCATGCTTGCTCAAAAATGTAAAACAAGTATTTGATAAGTGTAGCAAGCACATGCACACTCTAGAATTTTTTTTTTTTTTTGAACAGAATAGATTCTTTCTTTTACGCTTTGCTCAACCTTTGTTATCTTATTAAAGGAATTTTTCTAAGATACATGGAAAAGATTTCAAGATTTGAACTTTTGGGTTATTATTCTTCTTTTGACGAGTTTTTTTTTTTTTAATTTCTCTAGAAGAATCAAGGGAACAACTCGACACTACGGATGAAATAGACGGACAAATAATAGTCTAGGAGGGCCTCATACATGGTCAAGTAATAAGGCCCTTGTGCTATTTGCCTAGTCAATTCTTAGAAAATACCTTACGTTGCCTTGATTGATAATAGTGAAAAATACTGGTAGCATATTATTATTTTAACGTCTTGAGTGCTCAAAATATTTCAAAGATCGGAATAAAGAAATAAACGTTAAATCCACCTATAATGCTATGTCATTCTCAAAAACTGAATTTCCCACAACTTGGGCAAAAGAGGGTATGCAGATAAAGGCAATATATCCTTTCCACCTAAAATGTTGGCATAGATCAAGGCCTTTTTATCAAAATAAAAGTGATTATTTTTATTTAACAGCTCTGGGACTGGCAACTGAAACTCCTTATGGTCCTCTCCAAATCCCAAAACTATTTTCCTTTTTCAAACCTATTTTTAGAAAACTCTGTAGCAAAAAATTAACAGATTTTGAAAGAAGTATGCCAAAAAAAGAATTATTTTAATTCAACACCTTCTATTTGATCTATTTAGTAATAGGTTATTAAAAAATTTCAAATATAAATTCAATTTTTGAATTTGAATTAAGAGACAAATCAAGTGAAATAAAAAAATAAAACAATTCTATAATTAAGAATTAGATGATCAATAAATCATCTATTGACGCCCAATTCATAAATTTGACAAATTATTTACTAACGTAAAAAAAATGAAAGATCTGGCTAATAGAAGAAATACAATAAAAAAAAATTCAAATAGATAAAATTTCAAAAATTATAAATATTTGCCTCAACAAAACACGTTATGGTGTTTAAAGATAAGAATCAGCGCAAAATATTGTGCATATATTAAAAAGAAGAGATGCTCAATTAATCTATAAATTAATATATTTTATAGAATATTTGTGTAAAAGATATATGTGAATCTATTTCTGTATACTTTTAATATTGCCATAATTATACACAATTTTGTTTCTTGGATCAACAAATTTTTTTTGGGATAAATCTATTTACAATAATGAAACAAATCAAGAAAGGTTTGATAAAACAAATACGAATCCAATTTAGTTTATTTTGACTTTAAAAAAATTCACATTTTTTGTTTAGTAGTTTGCTTCATAGTGAGATTAATGACAATTTGAGAAGTCATTGTAATTTGTCTTCTTCGTCACAAGCCTGCGCTTTTTGCAAATTGTCAAAATCCAACTTATTAAGTTATATAAGTTAAGATTTATCTTTCAATATTACAAAACATTTTTATTTCTTAGGAATTAACTAGAAGACTATTTTGTAGTACAAGGAATAATTAATTCCAAATCAAGCACTAAGAAACTTCCAATTTCTGAAATGAATCAATGAAGAAACTAGTGAAATTTTTTTTTTTTTAAAGTGGGGATCACTCTATGTTAGAATTGCTAAACTCATATATATCAACGGAAGCCTTGTCAATAATGCAATCCAGGACTTCTATCTCCTAAGTTCTACAACAAAATCTATATGGTTATGGATGTGCTAAATGATGCACAACTCGATTCCCACATCTTTTAATGAAAGACCACGAACAAAAATTGAAGGAACTAACAAGAGATGAAATGTCCTGAATAATGAAACCCACAAAAGAGTCATGGACTTCATTCATTTAAAGCAATTGAATAAGGGGCAAACAGTCCCCTTCCATCATGATGTTTTCGAAGCCAACCTCATGAGCACAGCGCAGACCTATCAAGCAAGCAAGTGCCTCCTCCGCCATTGGCTCCGTGAAGTCGCGACCTTGTTCAGCTCCAACCATCATCACATGTCCAAGGTAATTTCTGATGATAGATCCTCAACCCCAAAAAGAATCACCAATTTTTCCCCGTCAAAATTAATTTTGAACAAGCCGACCACGAGAGGACACCAATGAGAAGGATGGGATACCTTAGTAGCTTCCTCGCATGCTAGTAGCTCGTGATAGCTCTTTACAAAGATATAGCCATTTTGCTCAAAGCTTCGAAAAATAAATCGATTTCTTACATTTCAAATTTCCCATTGAATAGCAATGAAGTCCCCCACCATCGTCAAATAGACCTACTTTGAAGCATTTACAACACGATCCTCTACATCCTGAAACCTCACCTCCCAGAAGCTACTATCTAGTCCAAACCCCCCAAACCTAAAGAGCCAAGAGGCACTCCAACAAAGCATGCATGTCATTTTCCTCATGGTGGCCATAGATCGAGCACTTTATATTAGAAAAAGGCATCTGACAAGCTAAATGTCTACTGACTGGTAGAATCCCCTTGGAAATCTGCCAAGCAAAGAGTTTAATGCGAGGTGGTAAGCAAAGGCTCTACACCGTTCTTCATACATTTTGCTATGGGCATGACGAGTCCCCCACCACTTGTAAGGCTGTCCTTCACAATCATGTGGTATGCTAAGCGGACTGAAAAAGAACCATCTTGATAATAGAGCCAAATTAGTTTGTCACGGGGCCATAAATTGCATAGCGGTAAAGCAAGGATCACATCGGCATCAATGGGAGGAAATAATCCCTTATGAGATCCTCTTGTCAACAGATGTTAACAGAATCAAC
>NCQT01011710.1:9390-20199 GCA_002740465.1 Stenocereus thurberi | reverse complement strand
CAATTGTCTCCCACTGATACAGAAGCTTCAAGGCATTCATGATAACTTTGTAGGCCTCTTGGTTCGTGAGATTCTAGCTATTGTCGATTCATTTAATTTTATTTCCTCGTCTTTTGTTAGAAGGGGGGTAATCGGGTTGCGCATGAGCTTGTTTATCGGCAACCCCATAGTTCGACTAGAAGGGTGTACATTAAAGATGTGCCGGATGATATCTTGTCACAGGCATCGCATGATAGGTTTGCTTTCATTGACTCTAATTTAATATAACACCCCTCCTTTTATCGTGATAAATAAATATTCATAGATGAATATTCACCAATTAGCCGTCATCATCATGAGTATGTGACAACGAAAGCATTTCTCATTTAAACTAGTTGTCATGTAATTTCAAACCTTTGAGTTACTTCTCTTAGCAAGCTAATTTATAACTTAGAATATTGTCATGCATGGTAGAAACATTCGCATGATTTTAGCACGTGCATAATTTCTTCTTTGAATTTACAAATTAAATCACATGTTCGGTAGGGTAATGTTCAATTTTGACCGAGAATAAACTATTCAAGTGAAAATGATGTATGATATCAAATATGATCAATTGAAATATTATCATATCAATTGCAATGTCAATTAAGCTCAGCTAAATAATTCTCAAATATCCCCAAGATATTGTTTTTTCATCTTATATAATATCTGGTAAGCATTGTATCAAATATTCACCTTGATTATACAATATCAAATAAAATCATATCTTGACCATCATTTCACTATTCATTATCAATCCATAAGATAAAATTTCAACTTAAACAACCTTAAAAAAAGTTAGCCTATTTAATTTAAATTCAAATTAACATCTCGATGAATATTCCTCATAATCTCCAAGATATTACCCTATAATATAAACAATCAAAGATTTCATCTAGAAAATATCTAAATAATCAATCAAGATATTCTATCAAGATATTCCATATAATCTCAAAGATTGGGATAATTCCAATCAAATAAATTCTATCCAATAAATCAACCATTCAAATTCACACTTATGTCTTTAATATTTTCTCAATAAATTTTCCCAGCCAATTCGTACTTTCTTAGAGAAAATCATACTTACTATCGCAAGGTCAATTCACGCATATATCAAGATGTCATTTATAACATCGTTAAATCATAGCAGTTTGGCTCATAATTCAATCCTTTTTGAATTGACACATAATTAATTCAACCCTTTTTATCTTTTATCAAAATATTATTTAACATATTATAAGTGCAGGGGTAACTCAACAATCTCCCTCTTTTGATGAAAGACAAAACGTAACCTAATAAAAATAAAATGAATACCATGATGTCACCATTTGGGCGTACCAGTTCATCTTTCTCTATCTTTTTAAGGTTCATCAAAAAGGTAGCATGAGAAGCATATAGCCTAAATATGTACTATAAAGAGAAATAATATTAGTTTTCATCCTTTTGAACATTCATGATTTTTCAAGAGCCACATATTTTTTAGCTTCATCGAAAATTATGTATAGTAAGTGAACCATGCTAAAATCCATTGACCAAATAAAAGGTATAAACCCTTGATAATGAGCCCCAAATATTGATGAGGATCAATCTCCCCTAAGAAAACCCAAGAGATAGGAAAGCCCTAAATCTTCAAGTGATTGATTCAAACTTGAGAACAATTGAACAAAATAGATAAATCACCACACCCTTTAAACCTCTAAAGCCAAAACTCCAAGGATTAAATTAAAGTGATGAACTCAATTTCACAAGCCTCCTCAGAGATATAAAGAAATTTGAGATTTTGAGAACATACTAAGCATCAAGCTCTTATATAATTAATCCAAGTCTGAGAAATATTACAAGGATTAAGCAAATCAATAGGAGAGTACCCCCTTCCCCAAGTCATGCACTAGCCAATAGGATTACAAGGAAATTAACCAATAAAATCCTAAGTGGTGGTGCAATTTTAAAGGGGTTATCTGGAATACAGTGAGCTGGAATTTAGCTACACTAGTGTTAGATTGAATAAGTCATCCACTACCTAAATTGGATGAGTCATAGGAAGATTCTCATATGGTGGCTCCTAGAAGAGTCCACCAGCTGTCCAAAAAATATTAGCCCTTAGTTGATTAATTTGCTAGCCCAATAAATTCCTTAATAAAAAAACATGTAATTCAGACCCTGCACTAACCCTTGCTTGGTTTTTAACCCATATGTTCGGAGACGGTCTATGTCTTAATAGAAACTAGACATTCGGAGCTACCTGTGCTTATATAATGCATCCAAATTGGGGCCCATTTTCCCTTCCAAAATTGAGCTAGAAGTGAGATGAGGTGTTCTGTCTAGTAAACTGAAAATGAGCTAATGAGGTGGTTTTGGAGGGAAGGTACCTAAGCTCCTTATTTAGGACTACTAATTTCCCAACTATCTTTTCTAAGCTCAATTGGGTCTCCTTAAGAGTTTTAAGCCAATATTGATGTAGGATGACCTAGTCCTTGATGCAAAGTCAACATTGAGCCTACTTGGTTCAAGACCCTTTCTTGTGAGAGTAAGTTCAAGCTTAAAGTTTGCTCCATTCCAATCTCACCCTCTCTAAGAGGATTTTCCCTTAAGTCTTCATTGTGGTTTTCATCATCTTCAAGGCATTGAGTGAGAACCCCAACATTAAAGTTGGTGGATATGTGCATGTCTCCCAAGAGCTCTCTTTTGTAGGCATTTTTTAGCACCTTTTCTACTACTTGTGTAGACTATCTCCTCTAGCCATAAGCTTGTTCTTCCTAGATGGGAACCTTTCTTTCCTCAAGTGCAATCACCCAAGATCTCTTGGCTTGAGCTCAAGATGAGCGTGGTTCAAGTTGGCTTTAAGCTTATATTACTCATTTACTTTCTCAATTTATGCCCTCACTTGCTCCTGTGGCCTCTTCATTTTCTTAGCTTTTGCTTCAACCTCCAAACTGACCTTTGATTCTTAAGGAATGAGAATAAGATCAATGGCAGTAAGAATTTTAAGGCCATAGCACACCTCGATGGGGGAGTGAGATGTAGCATAGAAAGGAGCCGGATTGTAAGCGAGTTTGACATGAGCAAGGTTGACATCTAAACCTCGAAAACTCTTGCCCCCTTAGTAAAAATGTGAGAGTTATATTTGTCACCTCCATTTGTATATAGGTTTGAGGGTGTCAAATAGTGCTAATAGCAACTTAGTCCCCCTTAATCTCCATAGGGATCTTCAAAAGTGAGATAGAAATTTGATTTTCCTATCCGAGACAATGGTTCTTGGAGTACCATGGGGCCTCATAATTTCTTGGAAGAAGAGGTCCGTAATGAAGATAGCATCATCCTTTTGTGCCAAGCAATGAAGTGAAGCATCTTGGAGAATTGATCCACTACCACCATGATAACATCTCCAACCCTTGATGTCCTTGAGAGGTCCACAATGAAGTCCATGCTAATTTCATCCCAAGGCCTTCTAGGAATCGAGTATAGAGGCTTTGATGTAAGTGACTTCTATCCATATGATAAATGTTGCACCTAGTGATCACCTTATAGACATCCCCTCCCATCTTAGGATAATAAAAATGTTCCTTGAGTATCTTTAGGGTCTTATTAATTCCAAAGTGACCGACTATGGCTCTTTTATAAGCCTCCTTGACACTCAAGCCCCTTAGAAGACTTTTAGGGATGCAATACTTTTCATTCGAAGAGGAAACCATCTTATAGAGTGAAAGAGCTACAGGTGGAGGGATCGTCCACCACTTCCTTGAAGTCTTCATCCTCTTTGTGTAGAGCGTTGATAGAATGGAATCCAAGGACCTTGGCCTCATGGACCGAAAGAAGAGCATACCTCTTTGACAGTGCATCGACCATGACATTCTTTTTCCCACCCTTATGTTTACAAGAGAAGCTAAAAGATTGAAGGAATTCCACTGATACTAACCTCGGTACATCTGTGTTGGGTGTCTTTGGACCTCTTTTATTATGATTCTACTCACATAAATTGGATCACAAAGTCAAAATTTGCAAACACTCTCAAAACAAGTAAAACCAAACATAATAGTAGAAATAAGGACATAAATCGCACAATCAAGCACACTAATACCACAAAATGACTCCCAAATACTCATGAAATCCTCTGCAAATATGACATTCATCATCAACCCACTTGGCATGTCTTGTGTTCAACTTATAGTGGCCATTGATATAGGACAATATTTGTGATCGAAATAGAGCACAAAGTGCTTAGGCTTGAGGTAACAACTCCATTATTCCAAGGCTCTAACAATGGTATAGAATTCCTTATCATACATAAGCGGAGTAGTTGAGTCTTGAACCATTCAACTACTCACTAAAGAAGGCTAGAGGGTGCTTGCCTTGAGTAAAGACAGCTCCAATTCCAATGCCACTAACATCATGCACAATTTCAAAAGAGGAGATTGAAGTTAGAAAGAGCCGAGATAGGGGATGAACATAGCCTATCTTTGATTGTTTCAAAGGTCCTTTGGCTGACTTTTGCCTACTTAAAGCTTCCTTTCTTCATGCATTCGTTTAAGGGAGCCATAATAGAACTAAAGTCTTTGATGAACATACGGTAGAAAGAGGCCAACCCACAGAAGCTTCGAACTTTTGTGATGGAGGTGGGAATAAGCCAACCCTTGATAGCCTCAACCTTAGATTCATCAACTTGAATTATGTCATCGGACACCACATAGTCGAGAAAGACAACTTAAGGAATGGATAGTTTACATTTCTCAAACTTGGCATATAACATTTGTTGCCTCAACACTTAGAACACTTGAGAGAGGTGTTCCATATGAGATGCCTCATCACGGCTATACACCAAGATATTATTAAAATACTCTACAACAAACCTCACATTGAATGGTCATAAGACCTCATTCATGAACCTCATGAAGGTACTAGGAACGTTAGGTATACCAAAAGGCATCACAGACCACTTATACAATCCATACTTAGTCTTAAAGTGGTCTTCCATTCATCTCCTTATTTCATCCTAATTTGGTGGTAGCCACTCCGAAGGTCCATTTGGAAAACGCCTTAGAACCACATAACTTATCAAGCATATCATCCAATGAAGGAATAGGAAATTGATACTTAATAATGATGTTGTTTATGGACTTAGAATCAACAAACATATGCCAAGTGCCATCCTTCTTAGGTACCAAAAGGGTGGGAATCAAATGTGGACTCAAGCTTTCCCTAATCTACTCAGGATCAAGCAACTCTTGGACTAGTCATTGAAGCTCTTATGACTCATCGTGATTGTACCTATAGGCCAGCTTGTTTGGAAAAGGAGCATCAAGTAGGAGATCAATTTGATGCTAAATTATTCTCAAAAGATGGAGTCGTAGGGATCAATCATTGGGAAATAGACCTATAAACTCTCTCAAGAGTGATTGAGCTAGGGGATCCAGGCGTTTCACTTCCTCACTTATGTTTGGTTCCACCATAAGCAATGCAAATAAAGGCTTGCTCTTACTAATGACTCTCTCTGTACGTGGTTCACTTATAAGGAGGTGTTTCTTACTTCCCTTCCCCAGTTTAAATTTAAGGGGCCTATGAGGGTATTGGGGTCAAAGCAAGATTATGACCCTTGAGTTTATACACATATGTATTGGCATGCCCATCATGAATCAGATGACCATCAGACATCCAAGGCCTACCAAGTAACAAGTGATATGCATCGATTGAAAGGTCATTACATAGTACCTCATCATAATATGGACCAACCGAAAATGAAATAAGAGCTTGCTTAAAAACGATTACCTTACTTCCTTACTTGAGCCATTGAAGAGAATAAGGAGTGGGATGCACCTTGGTGGGTAATTGAAGCTTACTAATGAGTGTTCTAGAAGCTAAATTGGTGCAACTTCTTCCCTCAATAATGAACTCACACACCTTACCTCCAATGGTGTCTCAAGTATGAAACATTTACTTCCTTTGGCTTGGTTCACAAGGAGCCTCTTGGACATGAAGTGCTCTTCGAATTACCAAGAGTTCACCCACATCTGGAGTGGCCAAAGTTTGAACCTCATTTTCAACTTCCTCCTCACTAGTTGCCTCCTCAATAACTTAGTTGCCTTCCACTTCTCAAATAGTGAGAGTTCTTCGGTTGGGATAATCTGCTTGAAAATGTCCATAACTATGGCATTTGAAGCACTTTTTACCCTTCAACCTCTTTACTGGTTTACTACCAATTCCTTTACTCTTATCAATGGCTTTAGTAGGTGTAGGGGCAATATCAACCTTATGAGAGGAGTAAGCCTTGGGGGAAGGAAGTCGTTTGAAAGGGTTTTCAGCCCTTGAGTTGCTTCTCAACTGGATAGCTAAGTGACACACATCATCGAATGATAGGCAAGGTTGAAGATCAACCTTGTTGGTAGTGCTAGGAGATAACCCCTTGATCAACCAACCAATCTTAAGTTTGGGTTCTTAATCAAAGCTAACCCTAATTTAAAATTGCTCAAACTCCCTAATGTACTCTTCTATCTGTAGATTCTCTTGGTTAACAAAGGTAATATTGAGGTAGAGTTCTTGCTTGTAAGAAGAGAGTAGGAATCTCTTGTCTATATGCTTTTTAAGGTTGGACCAAGCTTTGATTGTAGATTTGACTTCTCTAGCGCTACTCTTCTTAAATTGCTCATACCATAATGAAACATACTCCTTTACTTTAAGAATGGACAACTTGAAGGACTTTTTACCATTACACTTTTTGAATTCAAAGATCCTTTCAATGGCTTGCTCCCAATCAAGATACTTCTCTAGGTTAAGATTGCTATCAAATTTTGGAGCCTCACCTTTAAGATCCATAAGGTCATCCCTTGAATGTCTTCTTCTTCTAGGCCCTCCTTCCTTATCATCAAAGTTTTAATAAGAGGAACAGTATGCGATGTTAATAGGATTAACATCATAGCCTCGACGGCAAGGGTTTTATTGTGCACACACCCTCACTTGTTCAAGCTCTTTAGTGTGCTTTCTTACTTGCTCACGAAGCTCAATAATGGCCTTTTCTCTCCTCATCTAATGGGCTTGCTCAGGAGAAATGCTCCTAAATTGAGAAGCATCTCCTTCATCGGCCATGGTTTGTAGTAGTTTGTATGTGAAAAAAGAGTAAAGGATGAAAATAGGAAAAGCACGAGCGTCCTAGGGGTGGCACATATAAGAAACTGTGAAACTAGGGTGTCACGGTCATGCCTGAGGCACAATTGGCCGTGCTAAATCTATGGGAAAATTTTTTTGGGAGTAGGAGGGTGGGACAGTCGTGCCAAGTAGCATGGATAGGCAATGCCAACTTTCTGCCTGGGTGATTTTTTTTACGGACTTTTTGTAAAGGCCCTTTGTAGAGTTTTGGAGATGTGTTTGGGTTGGGGATTGTGTTTGGTATATAATTAGAATTCTTTGTGGACTAAGCAAGAGATTTAGAGAGGGAGAATCAAAGGTAAAAATAGGATAGAAAGGAATAGAATTTAAGCAAAACAAATATACAGATTAATGGAATTGAAGCTTACTAGGATGAAGTAACCTTTTGCTCTAATACCAAATGAACCATGGGTGAAATCTATTAACTAAATAAAGGTATAAACCCTTGATGATAAGCCCCAAACCTAAGAGAGAAAAAAAACCTAAATCTTCTAGCAATGTATTCAAACTTGAGAATAATTAAAAAAAGAGATAAATCACTCTACCATTTAATCCGCTAAAATCAAGGCACCAATAACTAAATTAAAGAAATGAACTCAATTTCACTGCCCTCCTTAGACACATAAAATAATTTGGGATTTTGAGAATATACTAAGCATCAAGCGTTCATATCATTGATCCAGGTCAGAGAAATATCACAAGGACCAAACAAATGAATAAAAGAGTACCCTCTTCCCTAGGTCATGCATTAACCAATAGGAGTACAAGGAATTAACCAATGAAATCCTAACTAGTGGAGCAATTTTAAAGGGGTTATCTCAAACATAGGTGAGTTGGAATTTGACTGTATTAGTGCTAGATTAAATGAGTCATTTGCTGCCTTAACTGGATAAGTCATAGAGGGATTTTCCCGTGGGTGGCTCCTAGAAGAGTCCATGACTGTCCAAGAAATATTAACCTTTAATTCATCCATTTGCTAGCCCAATTAATTCTTTAATAAAAAAAAGTGTAATGCTAGACCCTACACTTACCCTTGCTCAATTTTTTGACTTATATCTTCCTCGATACTTAGAATTTGAAGACATTCTATGGACTGATAGAAACTAGACATCGAAGGCTATTCATAGATATATAATTCATCTAAATCGTAGCCCATTTTCCATTTCAAGATTGAGCTAGAAGCGAGATGAGGTATGCTACCCAGAAAACTGAAAATGAGCTAATGAGGTGGTTTTAGAGGAGAAGGTAGCTAAGTTTCTTATTTAGGGCTACTAATTGACCAACTAACTTTCCTAAGCTTACTTGGACCTCTTCAAGGGTCCTAAGTCGAAATTGACCTAGGAGGACATAGTCTTTGATCCAAAGTCAATATTAAGCCTACTTGATTTATGACCCTCATTTGTGAGAGTAAGTCCAAGCTTGAAATTTACTCCGCATCAATAAGGACGATATATCTTAATATGCTAAAAACTTTCCATAAAAATGTTAGTACTAAGAAACAATTTCCCCTTAATTCATGGGAACATTAAATATGAAATCAAAATTTTCCAAAGACATATAACCATGTAATTGATAACATGTCAGGATCAGATCTTATGACCCGGATTGTGTCTCTTTTGACAATAATTAAGGCAGGGTCACGCATACAGTTGGGTAGAGAAAAATTATCATGTAAAATATTAAAAAATTTGAACAGTTAATCACTCCACGGTTATTTTTAAAAAACATTAAACAGCACAAGATCATCTGTAAATAAATAAAAAATCTATGTAACCATATAAAAGAAAGCATGTTGCACCATATATATATATGTATGTATGTATAATGTAAGCATGTGATTTGACATTATATTATTTTGGAATAAGTTCAAATTAGCTGAGGTAAAGGGCATCATTTATCTTAAACTTACAATTTAATATTCCCCTTTTGCATAAAATCCAAAACTATAAAATTTTATCATCATCATGGTATGCCGACATTTACTTGCCCTCTTTTAAGCCCAATGCGTGCACAAGCATGATACGACAATATCACTTTTCCTAACGCATACTCATCATAACTCATTTTTGTTCACTTTTGTCATGGTTAAAAGAGGGTTACGAAATTTAATATCGACAATTAATACCAGAGTTCCCAAAAGAATGAACAACGGTTATATGTTGACAACATCAATTAATAAATCATCAAAGTCAAATCACATATATTGTGATTCATTGACTCAACTTTCTCATAGAATAGTGTTAGGCCCATACTTCGTATGGATTGTTATAATTTTCTTACTAAACAAATCTTCATATAATAAATCAACATATTTATAATAAATATATTGTTGGGCAAAATTCTTACTCATGTCTTCCCAAATAAATTAATATTTTGATAAATATAGTCTATAAGTCCAACTTTTTTTTGTTAATAACTGAAGTATACACAGTTAACCCATGGTGTTGTTCAATCTAATTTACGAAAAAGATAATTTAATTGTACTTATTTGTAACTGATTATTTAAGATATTTAATGAATCCATTTTTCGTTTAATTGTAAATGTACCAATCCCATTTATTTATTCTAAGTCTTAAAATACTACTTGCGTTCATTCTAATTACTCTTGAATTACTACATATTTACTAAATGACATCTCCTTTGTTATTGCTATTAATCAGAGTATCATTCATTAAAAAATTAAAATATCTCTTAGTTACAAAGTTTCATTAAAAAAATGGATCCATGCATGCATAATAAGTTAAAGGAAGAAGCCTCAATTACAAATATCCATTAGGTACAAAAGTTTGATTTAAAAAATTCAAAATCATCAATTAATATCATCAAAATGTGAAGGAGAATCAAAAAGTTCGCAGTCATTATGCACATTCTTAATTAATATTAGAATTATGACTGAAACTAAAACCTTTTCTTTGGCGATCTAAAATATTTGTAAATATATATTATGAACTATAATAAAATAGATATTTTCAATCCTATTTCTAAAAAATGGTATTTATATATTCTTGACACCATGATTTTATCATTTTTATTTTTATGATATTAAGATTATGAATACAAGATTTGTGTAAGGTTCTAAAAAGATCTCAGTCATATACAAAAAGGGGACAGAGAAACTAAACTTGTCGTCTTAATTAATAACTTTTTCAATACATCAACAACCGTCTAGTCATTTTTTATGTATCCCCATGAAAATGGTACTAAATCGATAAATTATCCAACATTCAAAACATAATAAGAGTAATAAATTCCTTTGAAAAAATAATATAAGTATAAAATATAAAATAAAAATATTTTATGAAAACAATCTTCCTCCACAAATTATGAAAAGTAATTTTTGGATGTTAGCGCCAACTTGGCCTATTACTCTTAAAGCATATTTTCATAAGGCTTTCTTTTTATGCTGGGAGAAAAGTTGAAATATTGGAACTAATCCATGCAAAATAGGTTAAAAGAAGAAGCCACAGTTACAAATATTGATAGTTACAAAATTTTGATTAAAAAAATTAAAGTGTCATCAATCAATATTCTCAAAACATTAAAAAGAATCGAAGAGCTAATAGTTATTTGATCCATTCTCGAAACTAACATTAAGACTAAAATTTAAACCTTTTTTTAGGTGAACTAAATATTTGTAAATATATATTAATG
>NCQT01011643.1:0-11343 GCA_002740465.1 Stenocereus thurberi | reverse complement strand
AGCTCAGAAGACCTTGGGTAATATGAATTACTGTTTATCATGTCACCCATTCCCCAACCCTTCCACCATAGCACCAACCACCTTTGCATCGCACCTAATTCTGTTAGACACGTTACGACTATGATGCATTGCATATAACATCACCTATCTTCACATACAATCACATAAACAGACACATGAAATTTTACCTCACTCTTTTGTAGCTCTGCCAGCAGCTCCGTCGCATCATACATGCCGCCATGATCGACTTTGCGCCAGCTCGCAAGCCGGGAATATCGCTCCCCATCTTGATTGGAGAAGATTGTCGTGTACTCGTAAAACCATACCTACGGCAACAAATGCGTAAGTGCCATGTATATGCCCCCACCCACAATATAACACACACAGTGGTAACTGCGCCTAAATTCGCAGTACCCCCCCTTCTACTGTAGTAACTGCACCATAATCACATGATGCAACACTTACTCCTACACAATGACTTGTACCTGAATGAGAAGGCATAATCCATTCAGCTGCACCTCCGACGACGGACCACGACATAGCTTCCTCTGTGTGTCCTCAATGGAATCGACAACTACCTGCCATATGGCATCCGCCCATGCGTACTGGCCCATGCCTTCAACATCATCCACATAACGGAGTATATTCCAAGCCGCTCCATACGATGTGCGAGGAAATAACACACCATTTAATACAATGAATGCATATAACCTGAGCCATATCCAAACTCGGTCCTCCTCAGCATTCTCCTCGCACAACTCCATCATTACATTCACATAGTGCTTAAAAAGCCGTCATTTCTTCCCAGATTTCTTCGGTACCCTCCTTGCCATCTCCTTCCGTTCCCATTCACCCATACGCGCTCTAACCATGTCCCCTACCTCCGTCGACGCTTCTTCCCCATCCAACTCTACTTTCTTCCCTGTTCCATGTAAACCAGTAAATAATACCACATCAAAGACCATGAACCGCACCTCTCGACTGCCAATCTTGAATGCTTTCCTCCGTCGATCCCATGCCTGGATCAGTGTCAGTGTCAAATGCCTTTCCATAGCCATCTCCCCGTACTCCAACACTGGCTGCAACACTGTCCCTAGTACTGCATCCCTCTGATATGGGGTCAGTCTCCCATGTAGTGCACATATGCTGCGCAATATGCACCTTGAACGTAGAATCACATCATTAACTGACCTACTCACCCCAACACCATCTCCTCCGGCACCTGCCACATTACCCTTCTCCCTCCCCTTACCATTTCTCCCCTTCCCACCATCAACTTCTTGCTTCAAACGCTTCCCTTCCCTCTTTCCCTTTCCCTTTCCATCCTTATCTGTGTGCCTACTACCTGACACGCCTTCCCCAATCTTGGACACCTGAGCATCACCGCTGCCTAACTTTACACCGCTCATTCTCCTTTTGCGCTTCCCCACTGCTGCTGAAGCTTCCCCCATTGCACATTCTCCCTTCACTTTGCTCCCTTCCGGACGTTCGCGCCGTTCCTGTGCACTTCTCAGCTTCATCTTCAATCACCTGCATCACCATATCACATGCTCACATAATCTTTCTCAACATATTCTACTCTTTCTCAGAAGGATCTACATAATTTATCTCCCTACCATACAGACATGACCTACCCATACCACATACACACATTACCAATTACACCACAATTTACAACATCTTATAACCAGGGATAACGCCTTCTCTTGTCTAGGATATCATATTATACACCTCACTTCCCGACGTTAACACCTTAAGGTTGCTTAATTTCACATCAAGGATACAGCTAGGTTCCACTGTCAGCCGTGCCACGCCATTCCATTTCACTAACACTCAATGTTGGTCTTCCAAAACAATTCCAATCGTACATTACAATCACCTACTGCATCATCAGACTTCAAACCCCATATTCTCTAACTTCCTCCATTCCTATTACATACCCTCACACTGAAACCCTAACTTCCCCCTGCAAATTACTATCCCCAACCTTTCCCCACACACACCTCCCTCTAATTGCACACACCATTGAAGCTCCTTACTCATACTCACTTCTACCTACCTCCATCCAAGTCACCCTCTCCAATACCCTCGTCCTCACTGCACACACACAGTCACCACCCTTCCCCACTTCATCCTAATTGAACTGCAACATACGGCTAACAAGCATAATGCAGCAAGCAATTGAATCCCACATCATAAAATTTCATGGAAGCAACGCTCATACCTCGGTGTTGAATTCCAAACGACGCAATCCCGATGTGCCAAGTTCAAGGACCGGCTGCACACTGCCTCCCCTTCCTCTTACAATTACATGGCAGCCCCGACCTCCCCGCCGACTGTCCTCCTTCCACTCACCCTCGATGGTCACTCTCATGCTACTACCTCCCCTTCTATAACTACCTCACAGCTCACTCGACAGTCACCCCCTTCCCCTGTTTCTCCCTCCTTCAACGTCTCGCCCTTGTTCTCAAAACACTAGGCTTTTAATTTTAAGCAGTTTTTGAATTTGGAAGTCAAGCGTACAAGTTGGGGCTATCTTGGGTATTTCAACATACCAGTACGCCACGTTCACGCCTTCCATTGATGCCTTTGTCTACTCCAGAAGAGCCGCTGCAAGCAAAAACAACACCTTTCAGTAATATTTAAGTCAGAGCAACACTCTCAAGTAATTTTTCCTTGGGCTTTTTTCTTTTTTTAATTAATTGGTAACTTGATTTTAAGTGAAAATACATTTCAAAAAACTAAAAAAATGGCTACCACGCTTGCTATCCATGCTCAATGTGTCCTATTTACAAGATACATGTCTCCATAGTTAATATGCGTGGGCATACCTTAATTAGGTACTACCACTCTTATAAGAGTGATTATATTTTTCCTCACTTATTATATATGGCAATAATTCTAAGCACTTATTTTTTCTTATTTTTCCACTACACTTAGCCATGTGTGGCTAAATAAGAGTTGAAGAATGACCTTTTTTTTAATAGTGATGGCATGAATGTAATTTTTTTGAACCTGTGTTAAATATTCGCATCAAGTTAAAATAAATTGTTGGTGTTAAAATTACAATACTAACATATAGAAATATTAAATGTTGGTTTTTCAGTAACAATACCAACAGATTGACTAATTTTTGTTACAAATATTATCATCCCTTTTGATAATTTTAGATTAGTTAAAATAAACTGTTATATGCCATAATGAACAATACCAACAGAGCTCTTTACTTTTCAAATTTTATTGGTATAAATGTAACAATAGTAATAGAACATTTGGTCATCGTAAATATTGTTGGTAATGTATTTACAATACCATCAGATGCTTTGCTTCTGTTGCAATTTATTTGTGTTCCTTTGGCGCCACAAACTCATAGCCATTTTACCAACAACAAAATTCATCTGATGGTAAAAATAAACTGTTATCAACAGAACATATTATTTGTTGCTAGGTTTCTGTTGCAATAAGTCCCTTCTTTGTAGTGAATGTTCAAATATTTCTTCTCTATTACGAGCTTCATCTATGTTTAAGACGTATCCCGTTTGACTAATTAGAGTAAGGTTAACTTCTTCAAAGCCTATAGTTTTTATTGGGATGAACCCGAAGGAAAAATTGATTGTACATCCTGCTAGAACATACCTAAGTCTTATAAAATGAGTATTTTTTTTAGAAGGTTCATCAAATTCTTCAGGTTTAGGAACAACATTGTTAACTAAATTGGTCTCTATCTCACCTAAGCTGAGTTCTTCTCCAATTTCACTAATCTCATCTTCAACAGCCATTTTACCATATTTTTTATCCAATTGTTGTTTAATTTCTTCTAAGGGTACAACATTAAAATCTTATAGCTTGATTAGGTTCATCGGCAGATATATTTCTTCTTCTAATTGGACATTATTAATCTCTTCATTATCATCAGATAATACGTCATGTTCATCACTAATTGCGCCCATAATTTTATTTAATTCTTCTGGGTTTTGTTCTGTCTCGAACATATTCTATAGTTCTTCAAGAATATACTGCTTATACTTCATCTTGTTCTTCTTTTTCTACTTTTACAGTCGATTTTTCACCTGATTTTTCTCCTAGTTCTTTTTAGATTTTTATATCGTGCAAAGAAAATGAATTCTTATTTTTTGGGTTTTGGAATGGATATTTATGCTGAAATGGAGTACTAATACTGGAAGTAGCTTTTCTGCTATGTCATACTTTGTTAATTAGAGAATGATAAATTACAGATAATTGCTTTTTAAGCCCCTCGACTTCAGTCTTAATTTAAGCTAATTCTGCTTTTAATTCTGAAATTATATCAGTGATACAATTTAATTGAGGTGCTACTGGAGAAATGCCTTCTGGTGAGTGAACAATGTGAGAATAATTCGGTCCCGGGCAAATAGGTGACGACTCAAGCATTAATCATAGTTAATTAGCTTAGTTAATTATTAATTAGCTTAATTAGCTTAATTTTTTTTTGTCAAGTGCCTTTGATACCAGTTGAAAGAGGGCTTCGAGTAGTACTTATAATTAAGAAAATTTTCACATGCATAAATTTTAGATTTCGAAAGTAAGTTTTTAAAGATTTGGGCTAAAATGCAAATATGAAAAGTTTAACGGCTAAAACGAGAATAAAAACAGTGAACGGTCCCCTTAAAATAGTTTCCACAGAATACTGCCCATTTTAAATATATTCTAATAACATGCTCTCCTAGTTATAATTTCTACACAAAATGAGGTATATGATAGCTATATTTCCTTTTTATCGTTGATGCGGGTTTTACTATGCCCGGTATCCCTCTTTTCTCTTCCCCGTAGTTAAAAATTAACAGCTAGTTTTTCTACAATTCAAAATGGGACCTTTGTGCCAATTTTTTTATTCTACTAATATTGTTGTACCATATTTAATTTAGCTGTGTGAAACTATTTTTCAATATGTCATTGTTATCCTATGTGTAGTTTTTAAATAGGTGGTTAATGATATGAATTTTACACTAACTTTTCATAAGCTAAAATGTCTTTTTTTCACTTCTTTCTCCCCTCCATAGAGTAAACATTTGAGCGGTATGAAAGCTTTGAGTGATGCCTTACCTAAAAAGGTTTTGCATTTTGTCCTTCACCTATCTAAGGCCTTAATTTCACTGTGCGGTTGGTTTGGTCTAGAGTTGTGGTATACTAATAAATTCTTCAACATAGGAAATATATTCTAGTTACTAATAGTTTCATGATTTTAAACCTTCTCATCCGCCTTATTAGGATTAGTAAAGATAAAAAAGAATCTTTTCAAGTGAATTGCACATAATTCATGTCAAAGTGAAAATTACTTACAATGAAAACTCATATCAGACCTATCAATCTCACCTACATTCAACTGGAAAACGCCAACAGTTCAAAAGGTATGGATGACGGCTAGATTGATAAGGATGGTTTGAGAAAATACGTGGATCTGGGCGATGCTCCACCTAAATTCATCACCCACTTAACAAGACAATCATTGATCATCCATTTGCATTTCAGTTACTTTTTTTTTTATTTATCTCTCTATATTTTACATATTTCTAGGTAATTATAATCTACACCCACAAATCCATTTCAAATAGTGATATCAGAGCTAGCTTGGCTAATTTTCGATAGCAATTTTCAATAGTTTCTTATCTGTTGATACAAACTATCCATTTCACTTGATCTACGTAGAATTTTTAAAACAAGCAAAAAAAGTAAATAATCATTTTTACAGGTTCTCAATGGTAATACTAGATTTGTGCGCACATTTTATTAGGTAACTACTTAAAAATCATTTTAATTAAAAGCTTTAAGCTCATGGTTGAAGACCCGAGAATAGACTATATGCTTTAGCATGCCCCTCACGCAGATGCTCTTTGGACTTGAAACATGAATGCTGCAAAAGCCCCCTCCCCAAAACCTTGAATAATAATTCAATATAGGGACAGTAAAATTTGAATTCAAGATATCTCACACAGAACTAATGGAAATATAACTGTATAACTTATGTAAATCAAAATAGAAATACAACTGTGTATAGATTTAAGTGACAATTATGTACGTCACCCAATCATAAGAAGGGACAAATAGCTATATTGCCCATGAAATAATTAATGTTTTAACAAATCTCAGGCTTAACGGTTTCATGTACGATTTACCAGTGTTTAAATGGTTTTAAACCGTCTAACTACTCTTTTGATTTTTTTTATTTAAAAAATCAGCGTTTTTTCTTTAGTTATAGTAATCTTTATATAATATAATATAAATGTAAAGATGTGTAAGAGATCGAGAGACCTCCAAATTTCAATCCTGAGAATTTTGTACACTTGCACCCAAAACATTAATCATAAATCTTTTTCGAATTCAAAATATTAGCAGGTACAAGTAAATCATTGAAAAATTAAAAAGATAAATGATCAGTTAAGACTAGGGCTGAGCACAAAAAATTTTGGTACCCAGTTCTGAACCCGGGCCAAGGTTCGGACCCGCCGGGTCCATGTTCAAACCCGGTGAAATTGGGTCAGGACTGGTTCGAAATCTAGTAACAGGTTGCAACCGGGTCCTGAAAACTTAGAACCGAAACCAGACCCGTTACTCGGTCCAATCAATTTTTTTTAAAAAAAAATTCTAAGATACCCGATTATCTGTGGACATCAGGTGTTGTTTTTCTGATGCTGCCATAATTTCCGGCTATACATTGATATTATTAAATCTCTTTGCTGATGTATAATACTATGAGAAGATGATTTTTTTTCTTTTCAAATGCTTGGATGAAATGAAATGATAGTTATTAGCTAACCAATTGGACTTTAATGCATGGTAAATGTTTAGCTGCTACTCTATTAAGTTCGATTTTGAACGATCGATTAGCTAACTTATTGGATGTATTGATTCTCTCACAAAGTCGGAACCACAAGCCAAAAATTTAAATGAAATCAAATTAAACAAAATAGGGCAAAATTAGAAACTGGGTACCTGGTTCCGAGACCCGTTCCAAAAATCTTGGACCCAATTCTAACTGGGATCGGGACCGATTCCATGAAAATGGACTAGGTACCCGATTTTGCTCAGCCCTAGTTAAGACACCCACACTAGTGCAAACTCTTGAGACAGATAAATAATTATCTCCCAGACCATGGCCCTGTTTGGCAAAATTAATTGTTTAGATAGCGGATAGCGGTTGAGCTAGTGGATAGCTATTTGGGTAGCTGATAGCATTTCTAATTTCGTTGTTGGCAGATAGTTATTTAGATGAGCGGTTGAAATAAACATGTTCGATAAATTTAGCTGTTGGATTAGTTAATTAATGTAAATTGACAAGTATATAAACAATTTTCGAATATAACATTTCCAAAGGATGGTTTTTGACCAAAATATGTGAAATACTACTTCTGAACGCCAAAAGCTAATGCTTTTTAGAAACACTGTTTGAAACACTAAACGCAACTCGAAATGCTAGTCAAAATACTAAGTTACTAAACATTAAAATTTAATCGATTAATGCATTGATACGATCAAAACACTAAACGTTACTCAAAACGTTATTGCCAAACACGGCCCATATCACGTCTCTGCCACCAAGTTGATGTACATTGGATATTGGTGTGACTGCTCTTTGTATTTCTCCTGAATCTCACATCTCTCTCGAAATTTCACCTCCTCCATTCTTGTCTGAGTGAGTACTCCTAACTAATCACTCCTGAGGTTCATAGCCAAGATTTCAAAGCGATAGAGAAAGACAAGCTTTTTGCTTCAGTTTCAATCTTATTGTCCGTTGCTCTGTTATGTAAGTATTGCACTCCAAAACCTCATTATCAACTTGACAAAAGAGTGGAACAATTGGGAGGGCCACTCCTAAAAGTACAAAACAATTGAAAGGATCACTTGGACTTTTTTGGGGGGGTTTGAATCGATAGGTTGTTATGAGCGAAGACTAAAGGATTTGGATTGATTAGTGCTGGCGGGGTTTATACAATAAGTGCAAAATGTGCAAGGGGTTGAGAGGCCTCCAAATTCAAATCCTGAGAATTCTCTGCACTCCCACTCAAAACATTAATGCTGTATCTTTTTCGAATTCAAAATATTAGCAGTTACAACTAACAACAACAAAACCACCAACTCCCAGTATGGGTCCTGCTTTTGCGGGGTTTGGGGAGATCCAGCTGTAGGCAACCTTACCTCTACCAACATTCCTACCCCTAGAGAAGCTGATTCCAAAAGACCTACAAAAAAAGAATTTTGTGAAAATATTTTATAGAAGAAAGATTTTGTGAAAACATTTAATGGAAAAATTAAGGGTACATAGTAAGGAATGGCTAAGATATATTAATAAGTTAGGTTGCTGTAGCTAATATATTAATAAGATAGGTTGCTGTAGTTATGTAATATAAGAACAACATATCAGAAAAGGGTAATATACCTTAATAACCAAAGGTAAGCAAACGATGTATCCGCCCAGATGAAAGTACTACCTGCATACAAAACATGACAAACGAAAAACCACTACCAGCACTATGCCACTGCATCAAAAGACAACTATGGGGACAAGTAAGTCATTAAGAAATTAAAAAGATGAATGATATATAGGCAGTTAAAACACTCACGCCAGTGCAAACTCTTGAAGTAGATAAACGATCATCTCCCAGACCATATCACGTCTCTACCATCAAGTTGATGTATATTAGATATTGATGTGACCGCTCTTTGTATTCCTCCTCAATCTCACCTTCTCTCTCCAAGTTTCACGTCCTATATTCTCATATGAGTAGTCACTCCTGACTAATCACTCTTGAGGTTCATAGTGAAGATGCCAAAGAGATAGATAAGGACAAGCTTTTTGCTTAGTTTCATCCTTACTGTCAGCTTCTCTCTTATGTAAGTCTTGCATTCCAAAGCCTCATGATCAACTTAACAAAAGAGTAGAACAATTGGGAGGGCCACTCATGAAAGAACAGAACAATTGGAAGGGTCACTTGGTTTTTTTTTTAAGGGGACGGGGTTTGAATCGATAGGTCTTTATGAGTGAAGACTAAGGGATTTGGATTGATCACTACTGGTGGGGTTCATGAAGATAAGTTTGAGATCATGGTATTTTCACTAATTCATTCAGAACTGAGAATTTTAAGTGATTCTCTCTCTTTTTTCTCTCTCTTATTCAGTGCTTTGGGTGAGATTAAACAAGGGAGAAATAGAGTATGTGATAATCCATCAAATTATACATGCTCTCATTAAAATCTGAATTTTGGAAAATACCCAAATGAAAATTGGATTCGATCAATAGTTAGTTCAGAATAGGTATGTCAACGGATTGAATTCGGATCAGATATTGGAACATTCGAATCCGTATCCGATAATATTCAGATTCGAAAATTCGATCTGAATCCGATCTGACGAATCAAAGGAGAATCTTCGGATCTATTAGAGCTGGATCGGATCGAAGTCGGATTTAATCTGATCCGAAATAATTTCTTTGGCCACGCAATAATTTTATACAATTTTTCTACATTCTACCCACCTATCAATGTAATGATGTGTGTTGTATGTCGTATTAATCGAATCCTGAACATTTAAGCTAATCGAAGAATAGAAGAAGGAACATATTTCAAGCTCAACAAAACGACAATATGTTCCAACAATTACAAAGTCTTAACAACTATGAGATATCAAAGAGGGACGATAAAATGCTCGTTGTCGGCATCATAGAAACCAGTGAAAAGATAGAGGTTGAGAGAGAGAGAGAGAGAGAGAGAGAGAGAGAGAGCAGGGAGTTGGAGCGAAGAGTTGAGGACTAAGGGACTACTCCGATAGTCCAATTAGGGAGTAACGAGAAGTCGAGAGCGACTAGTGAGAGGCCGAGACCTGAGAGTGACTAGCGTGCTGAGCAGCGAGAGCAACTGGCAAAGTGGCGCGGAGAGAGAGTAGCTGGGGAGAAGTATTAAGGTTTCAATATTTTAATTATTACATATTAACAAAAACTGCTGACCAAACAAAATCCACATTGGGCTAGGCTCACAGCTTGGGGGTGGGGGAAAGATGCGTATATTGTGTAGGTTTTATTTCTAAAAATTTTAAAATTTGAACTTAAATTTTAAATATGCAATATTTAAAAAAACTAGCAGATCAGATTGAAAGTCGGATCAAATTTTATCCTTTCTTCGAATCCGATCTGAATCCGAATTCGACCCAAATTCAGATTATTTTTATCGGATTCAAACTCAAATTTTTCTATCTCGAATTTAAATCGGATAATTTTTGTCTTGAATCGGATATGATTTGCTTCAAATTCAAATGTAACTATCATCGCTAGTTCATAACAGAAGAGAGAGAAAACTACGTACAGAAGCAAATTTGAGGGGAGTTTTTTTTTTTAATGGATGAAGTTGATTTAACAATTTTTTCTGAGTTTTGGGCTTCTACTAAATTTGGGTGAAGAGAAAACAAAGGTGAAATCTAATTAAAGAAGAAATAATTTGAGATTGAGATTGTTTTAATGTTATCTTTCTTTGTCGTCGCACTCTCCTTCAACTTTCTTTTCTGCACAGAAGAACAACTCATAAACCAAGAAATTACACTCTCTCTCTCTAAACAAATGAGAATGTCTCCGATAGGACAGTTGAAATCTCTGTTCAATCAATTTCAATGATGAGTTTGTAGGTATCATTGGAGAAAGAAAACACAGAGGAAAAAAAAAAGAGAGCAGATTTTATGGTGATCTTGAGTTGATAATTCGGTTATTTCTTTCCCCACAAGCAGAGAAGAGCTGTCATGAAAGTTTTTAGAGAGAGAAAGAGAGACAAGAGAGAATGAAGAGAAAGAGATGACCAAAGTGCCTCATTGATTAGAAAGGCGGTGCAATAATTGAGAGTTCTTAATTCCTCCAAAAAAAAAAAGGAAGATGTGAGCAATAATAACAGGATGAAAGAAGCAAAATAAATTAGATATGAAGAAGCATCTATGTGACACTAAATGTTCTAATTTTGTGTTTCTCAAACATAATTCACCATTAAATAAATATGATGATGTATAAACAAGAAAATTACAAATATGTTATAGTGTAATTATACAATGTTATAGGGTAAGTCTGTATAATTTTTTGTATGTATGACCAATGTTATAATTTTTTGTCTTTCAAATATAATTCTTGATAAAATTGTTTTCTCCTCATAGTTCTTGATAAAATTGTCATCTGATTACTTTATTAATCTATTATAAGTCGCTTGCATTATATATTATCATCACCATCACCATCATCATCATCATTATTATTATTTTACATACGTGTGTATATGTTTACGCACAATCGCACATGTGTGTGTGTATGTATATGTGTGTGTATGTATGTATGTATGT
>NCQT01011406.1:19450-32351 GCA_002740465.1 Stenocereus thurberi | reverse complement strand
TATGATATTGTCTGTGATTAAAGGTCTACGATACTTAGCAAAAATAATTAAAACTTAATTGGAAAATTTTGGTCATTACTTGAACTTAGTCAGCGTTAAACCCTGGCATTTTTCTAACTTCCAGTTTACAGAGAATGTTAATCTCAACCACACCTTTCTTAGATCAGACACAGCACAGATCCGTCTCATTTCCTACCTCAGACTATAGTTATTAATCAAGTTTTTATATTTTTAAGGATAGTGATACTGTAATCAAGAAATCATAATATTTACGACGTAAGGTTTGATTGTATAACATTCCTTACTAGGAAACTTCTTTTATTGAAAGCTTGAAAGTGGAAATATTATAATGGAAAGATTGAAAATGGACTTAAGCTACTAAGATCATCAAAGATGCTTGATAATAGAGAAATGGAGAATCTCGACTTCTCTTTTGCTCAAGTATGCTCAAATGACCATGTACTTTCTCATCGTTCAGTCTCTCCTTTTATAGAGGAGATGGACTATATAGGATGCGTTATTTTCTATAGTACACACTGATATTTTCACATAACTACAACTACTCTCACATGACTACAGTAGAATGTATTACTTTACTGACTTGACACTTGACAAAATAACACAATAATAGTGCAATAACTTTTCAAAGTACTTAATGCTTGTCAGGACTAGCCGTCCATATTGAGATTTTGTATGTCTTCATCTCCAATAATATTTTTCAAGTCCATCATTATCCAAATAATCATCAAAATCTTCATCAAGTTGAAAATGCTATAGATCCCATTTTTCAAATAATTCATGAAAATATTTCTTTCCTTTTTCTGATAAGAATTTTCCAATTCCAACATCAAAGAGATAATCAAAGACATCTTCTGAAGTAGCTCATTCTATCTTCATATATTTGCTGAACTCATTATGATAAACGGAAGTAGTACTTCCGCAATGTTAGCATTTTGCCTTGTTCAATCAAAGTCCACATTTCATGATAAATGTTGTAAAAACTAATAGCTCTTGCTAACGCAGGATCACTAACTACTTCTTGTCGTTTTAAAAACTATTCTTGTCATTGATCATTAAGATCATCTAAATCAACTAATTGAATAAGAAATTGGCTAGTTTGATATTTTCATTTTCATACTCAATTACTATACAATGTACCTCGACATACAGACTTCTATTGTATAGAATTTTTGTTGAACCATCAAGAGATGTCAGAATTCAATAGATTCTTTTACACATACACTGTTGAAATTTTGTTAGTCATGAGAACGATGGAGACTTTCGGATTTGGGATTCCCTGAGATAAGCTACCATTTCACATTCTCATGCTTTCATGATGGGGTCGTTAGAAGATATTAAATTTGCTAGTAATCTAATACCACCAACTCCATATCTATCAGGGACGAAAATCATAGTACTCAATGACTCTCAAATATTGTAGGAATAACTATGATAATAGTTGATACAAACTCCATACCAGTTGTTGAACCATTTTTCTTGAACATAGAAACTTAATTTTTCTTGAACATCATAAGGACACATTAAGTAATTCATTTATTCCAAAATATCTATAAGGACTCTACTAGAAAGAGAAACTCATTCTAACAGTAATGGCATTTCATTTTGAATTTCCTCCTTTTCGGCAGGAGTTGAACTCTGATAATCACTATTTGCGAGTTCTGAGTTAAATTATCTGCTAGAGAATTCTTCGATCCTTGTATATGTTCAATAGAGAAAGAAAACTAATTAAATCATAATTACCAACACAGGAGTCGCCCTTGCGCTATCCTTTTCCAATCAATTCAAATAAGAAAGCGTTCTAACGTTAAAAAGTTCCATTCACCTTAGGACTACTAGGATTTTTTTCCCCCCATCGTGGGATAATTGCATTCTACTTTATTAAAACTTCCTCTGCAACATTTGAAGAGCTTTTCTCCTGCTTTGATTTTGAGTATTGCACTCCAATGCAAATTGCTGACATCTGTCTTAAAAATTAAATCATTTTTTTCATTAGGAAAATTAAGGACAGGAAGATTTTTACACACCTTTTTGAGGTTCTGAACATCTTTGAATAACTAGTGGTCCATGTCTAACTTACTTCTTTCTTAAGTTTATGTTGCAATGATTTTCTCAATTTAGCTAGATCTTTAATGAAGTCTGAAGCATAGGTAAAACATCCAAGAAACCTTTCTATTTACTTCCTATCTTCAATTTTTTCAAAACAATTTTTAATTTATCCTAAAATATGCTTTTGTAGGATGATTTATCCAATTTTTATTTTTAGACCTAAAAATTCAATTTCTTGTTCAGCATAAATACACTTGTTCTTACCAACAATAATACCATGATCAATATATCTTTGGTGACAACTAGAACATCATCTTCGTCATAGACAATAATATCGTTAATAAACTAGACAATAGTGATTAAAATCTTTGAAGATAGTATTCATTCTTTTTAGAAATATTTGAGGCGAATGACATTGTTATCCACTCATAATGTCCTTGAGGGGCACTAAAAGCAGTTAAATGAAAGTTTTCTTCATCCATTTTTATCTGCGAGTATCCGCTTTTGCAACTTTTGGAGAACCAGGAGGTTCCTTGAATTCTACTGAAAAAGATTATTTTGCTAGGAATATAATAACCATCAAAGATAGTATTATCATTAATAATGTTGCATAGAGAGCCAAAATAACTGACTTACCTCTCTCGACGTTCGGTGCTACTAGTGAAGAAGATAAGTGTTGGTTGATAGTCGTTTACTTAATATGCCACAATTAACTACAAGTTTCGTGTAACTGCGACTTACTGTATTGCATGCAAATTATTGGGTTCTATGACAAGATTTTTTTTCTATTTGGTGTTCTTGTTAGTTAGATTCAAGGAATTCCAGATATGTATATTTTTAGTTCAAGACTTAAACAATGTATCATGATTGATTTGTAAGCTCCTTTGAACACATGTAAGTCTAATGCTTGCCTTCCTGCATTATGTGTTATCTAATTGTCCCTCTGAATGGCCACGTGAGCCAACTAGTAGAATAGTTACTCATCTTCGATTAGATGGAATTGAATGTCTTAGGATGTAACCTCGTATGCTTCGGGTAGGTGACTCATTGAGTTGTATATAAATATTTTGAAGTTTTATTTTAAGATTAACAATTTGCCTACTCGGGGCATGTAGCCATAGAGTTGTGATCTCCGATGTGTTACTGTCAAGCTTGTTTAGATTCGTTCTTTGTATTTTTATTATTACAAGTGTCCAAATGTAAGGCTATAAGCCTAGGATCAATGGTCAATTTTAGGCTAAACCATGCCTTTTCCGTCCCTTAATTTAAGAAATTAACAAAAACCTCTAACCCTAGGAGTAGGTGTGTCACAATTTGAGGGTGCTACTCCATAGGACAATCTATTCCACAGAGGGTTGAACCATCACTACAATGTCATGCAATGCACTTCAACATACTTTGGTGCAGTCAAACTCTCTATATGATGAATCATTTACTCCCAGCCAGCAATAATCCATCATAATGTCCAAGTCACACACCACAAGAGTTACTCAGTAGATTGAGTTTTATGATTTGTGAGCTTGTACTTTCCTTGCCTACATATTACCTGGACTCTTTCCAGCCAAAATTGTTCACCCACATACACCCTCATAACTACTTGTACTTAAACAAATTCATCTGATCCTTGCAAGCAAGTCCACGTAATGAAGGCTTCCACAGAAAAGTATTATTTACCAAACAGATAAGAAATATGCCTTCTGGAATCTGGATACCAGCCGAGTCTACATAGACCAAAGGCCAATAAGAGAGAGGGAGACAATGTAGTCTAGGTCTATGGACTTTAGACTACGGCATAATCTGTATCTAGATGGTGTATGCCTCTTATTATTTTGGCAGGGGGCAATTGACAGCAGACATACGTTTCCACGCTATTCCGAACTAATGGAAGTAGCTTACTCAATGAAAAGAAAACAAAACGGGGACATCAGCGATTAACAAACCTCCAAATTCTTTTTTGGTGGACTGAACAACAACTCCCTCGAGTGTCCGTACGGTGCAATGGTAGATTACCTACAAAACATGAAACAATGGTACAAAAATTATCAAAACAAATAATCCAAATTCATGGGAAGAGGTGAACAAGATGAATTAGATTATACCTGATCGCCATCAGAAGGTCTGTTATCACCGCCACCTGGCCTGATTTCAGCTTTCAACAAGCCGCCAGGAACAAGTTTCTTCCTCCTGAAATCAACCACAAACACATCAAATTCACCCCAAACAACCTCCCAAATTCAGTGCAAAACAACAGAATCAATCTCCCGACCTCTTTTCATCCTCAGACAGCTGTTTCTTACTCGGAGGCAACTGATCCTGCGCCTCGAGTTCATCGACCGCCATTGGAGCTACGATGGTCGGAAATTTGCAGTATTACTCAGGTCGAAATGGAGCGGGAAAGAGCTCGATATCAGTTATGAGAATCCGTACGAATTTTACTGAAATAATTGAATTTTAACGGATTATACCACTGAGAACCCTAACAAGTATGCAGATGAAATCAGCAACATGGGTTAGATTGGGCAGTTCTACCTAATTCATCGTAAATAAAAATTCACGTATCTATATATTTAGCCATGTATACGTCTATATAAAAGGATGTATATTATATTAGAATGCATATATTTATATCTAACAATTTTTAAAACACAGTACACATATTTTTATATAGGTGTGTACATAGTTAGATATAAGATCTCTCTCCTTCTCCCATTCTGAGTGGATTTTTCCCGATGATGGCTTTAAATAAGTGAGGTTTGTCAGATGGCTTCAATTGTCGGTACTTAAGCCGTTTTTATTTTTAATTTTTAATGCAAATTTAATGAACGTTTCTATTTTTAAATTTTAATCTTCGTTCAATCTCAATATCACATCGTTGGAAATTTTTAGAAATACATTATATTTCTTTTAAAATTCCATAAATATTTTTTTTCGTTTAAATCTCCCTTATTAAGGTCAAACTATTGCTGGTTTATAAATATTAGAGCTGTCGAAAAATAATTTTCACAGATCAAACGGTCGACTTCCATGGATAATTAACTTGCAGATATTAGACGATCAAACATTGACTAGTAGAACTTGAAGTGTTAAGCATTAAACTAAATTAGAAAATTATGTGTAAAATGCTAATCATAGATTTGGGATAGTATTTTACCTTTACAATAAATTACTAACTTCGGGACGGTTTGATGAGATAAAATAAAATGAAACTTAAATCCTCATTGCAGTCGTACCCACTGAAATGAGTTCCAGTCACAGGGGTCAGGTTCCATAATTTATGGAACTAGTTGTTGGGGGTAGCAATGAAACGTAAGGCACAACGCAATGATGCATGCACAAATGGTTTTTTTTTTTTTTGCCTTTTTGTGATTTTTTTTTTGCATTTTCTTTTTTCCTTACAAAATACTATTTAAGTCATTTAAGAAAAGATTATATGCTATGGGATGGGTCTATAATAAATATTTTATTGAATTATCTAGGCATAAGTTCATGAGTTAGCGAAGTGAAAGAATACAAGTTCTAAAAAATAGAATTGGTACTACTGTGATAGGATAGAGTTCTAAAATTTAGAACTTAAGTTGAGAATACTGTCAGGTGTCAAGTTCCAATCTTTTATGTTTGGTAAATATTGTAAAGGGTGGAACTTGATACATAGGGGTATAAAGTTCCCCCAGCCTTAAGAAACTTCCACCATTCCATTTTCAAGGGAGTTCAAGTAATCAAGTCTCCAATCCCCTGAAACCAACAACAACACGATCATCATCATCATCATTAATTAATAATAATTACTATTATTAATATTACTATTAAAATGTATTTTTATTATTAATTATAACTATTAATATTAATAAGTAATAATTATTATTAATATTAATAATAATAAGTAATATTATTAACATTAATAATTATTATTATCGGCAATTATTATTATGATTAATAATTATTATTAATAATTAATAACAATTATTATTATTAATTAATAATAATCATTATTATAATTGTAATTATAACTATAATTATTATTTTTAATAATAATTATTTATTATTAATATGAATAATTATTATTTTTAACATTAAATATTATTATTAATACAACAACACCGCTACCTCCCAGTATAGATCCCGCTTTCGCGGGGTCTGGGGAGATCCAGCTGTAGGTAACTTTACCCCTACCGGCATTCCTACCCGTAGAGAGGCTGATTCCGAGAGACCCACATAAAAAGAATTTTGAAAAAAAAATTAAAGAAATGACATTTTGTAAAAAAAACACTATATGAGAACATTAAAAGACAAGTTGCTGGAGCTATAAAATATAAGAACAGTAAATTAGAGGATAGTAACATACCTTAACGACCAGAGGTAAGCACACGGAGCCTCTTCCCCAAAGGGGTTACCACCTGCAAACAAACACGATAAACGCCACTACCTGCCACTGCAATCCAAAAGCCAACTACGAGGACAACTATCTACGATCTAAGACCTTATCCTACGATCCTAATTCTGTCCCGTCACAACTTCCTATCCTGAGTCAGGTCCTCCGACAAACCGATAACCCTCAAGTCCTCTCTAATCACCTCATCCAAACTCTTTCTTGGTCGGCCCCTTCCTCTTTTGCCCCTGGAGATGTTGATCAACTCACATCTCCTCACTGGAGCGTCCACACTCCTCCTTTTCGCTTGATCATTAAATATTATTATGAATATCAATAATTATTATTAATTATTAATTTTTATTTTTATTATTAAGTGCTATTGTTATTATTAATATTAATACTTATTATGATTATTATTAAAATTAGTTATTATTATGAATAATTATTATTAGTTAATTATTATTATTATTAATTATTAATTACTATTAATTAATATTAATTACTAATAGTATTAATCATTATTATTTTTTAATATTAACAGTAATTATTATTAATTATTATTTTTAATAGTACAAAAATTTTATTATTTTTATTAATTATTGCTATTAATCATTATTATTCATTATTATTCTTTTCAAAATAAAATATATTTGATTTCATTCCACAATCCACAATAAAACAGTAAGGATTTGAACTTAATTACATTTATTTTTCTCAAAACACCTAAGTTTATGATTTAAATTCGACTATTCATCCCTCAGAGATCATTTTTTGTTTTCATTCCACAACTAGTTGGTATAAATCAGATTAAAAAATGATTAAATTATAAATAGTTTATTAATTTTATCCCTTTCTACATCCTTTCTTTTTGTCCAAAAAAAGTGAAGAGCCCTATTTAAGTTTGCATGTCTTCATTGTTTAAAAAAACAAAAAAGCTTCGTATATCTCCTACTTATTATGTCTATTGCAATTGTTAAACTTGGTACTATGAACAAATTGACTAGTATGGGCTATAAACCAATCACATATTAAGAGTTTGATTAAATAAAAATTAGTTATACTCAATTTCAGATAAAAAATTTTTTACAATAATTAATCTAACCTTATGTTTCAAATTCTTTTTCATTTATATATCTCCATGAATATTGTAACATTTCAATCGTGATTGAGAAAAATAAGCCATAATTATAACTTCATAAACCTCTAATTAATCTAGTAGGCAATCAATTCCATTTTTGTTAGAAAATTTAGGTACAATTTCTTTTGGGTCTAAAATCCTAAACTAACAAATGATTTTTTCGTTGATTGGATGGATAAATATTTTTCTCCTTTTTTTCTAGTCTAGGATTTATTTTACTTATTGTTAGTTATATTGATATAAAAATTTAGAGCATATGAATTTGTTTGTACCCTTCTTATAAACAAAACTGGCATGCATGTTGTGAATTTTATCCAAAAAAAGGTTACCTTGTGGTTGGCTTTACGTTTTAGTAATTAAAATATAATTTAAAGTACGAGAAAATAATTAAATGATTTTTTGGAGTTACGATATTTTTCTTGACATTCAAGATTGTACTATGATTTAGATTTTAAAAAATTGGGTTGTAGCCCAGCAAAAGCCCAAAAAATAGAATAGACTAGATCAAGCTACAAGGATTGAGCAATCTAAGACTCTGAGCCCGGGTACAAGCTCTCTAAATCCTCAATCCACCGAAGCCTCGAAAACAATTCTCATCCACGTGGCTTGATAAGCCAAGAAAGATTAAAATCTACAAGGAACCAGTAAGATATTTGAACCTGAATAAAATCAGAAAATAATATATATCTAAAAAAATATAGAATCTTAGTAAAATTACTCTAGGAGAATTATCATAAAATCCTATATAAACAAGCTATGGCCAGCATAAAAGGTATATCAATAAGACTTTCATAAGCCCTTTTGTGCTTAGTACCCTCTTTGAGAGTTGTTTTGCAGGTAATCAGTTGACGATAGCGCAAGTTTCTCAAGATTCCCAGAAGAATTGCAGAATTGTAGATTATACTGAAACATTTTGACGCTGTATGTGGGGACCTAGAGTAGCAAAGATGACACCCAAGAAAGGTGATAAAGGAAAAGGCATTGCCGTCCCTAGGAACCAAGATGTTAAGAATTAGAATCCTAATGCCTCTGGGGAAAAAGACTTCACTGTGGAGGATATGTTAAACCAAGAGGATACAGCTTCCCTCTGTATCCCAGGAGCACAGGAGCACATATGCCCTGGAATGAATAGACAATGCTCATAAGACAATGGAGGAATTGATCACATTGAAGGTGGATTAAGCTATATCCGCCATAATGAACAAGTTGAATGAATTCCTAGCCTCACAAAGGAAGACAAGAAAGGCTACCTCTAAGACACGATCTTTCAAAGACATAATAGGGATGACTAGAGCTTAAACAAAGTTTTTCCCCAATAATTCAAAGAAAAGGGATCTTAAAAACATACCTCCAAGGTATTTAAGGAACAAAGATAAAGATTTGAGAGAGACCATGAACCATGAAATAGTTAAGCAAGAAGAATCTCTGCAGAGCAACTTGGCCAAGATAGGCCCTATTAAGAGGAAGAATGTACGGAGCATTCACAGCTATAAAGCTGAAGCTTTGTCAAAGTTGCATTGTCCTAGTAGCATTCAGGGAAAAACTCTAAGAAAACCATTAACTAGGGTGCTCCATTGACGGGTCGCCCTCGAATCAAAACGTTGAGATCTAGGAGGCTAAGCTCATAGAGACCAACGACCCTCAAGAGCACCCTGATACTTATCTGACTCAAATCTCTCTGCAACCATCTCCTTTAGAAGTAATGATATGCATGTAGCTTTCTACTATGTAATAGTCCGACTCTAAATCATGTTTATTAATTTAATTAAGCCATATTATTAATTTTTTACATTTATTTATCTCATTTAATCATCCCCATTGGGCACTTTGCAATTCGCATTTCATTTACCGTAACAATTTCGGGTGAATCGATATTAGGCCCCAGTAAAAATGATTAGGTGATTAATTATTTTTCATAATGTCACAAAAATTTTAATTTTTAACCATACAAAAATTTGGGCTCGAATTCATTAAGTTTGGCCCAAACATTTGGGTCCGATTTGCGGCCTGATTCATTTTGAGTTCAATTTTTGCTCGAAAATTTTAGTGTGCTTAAATTAAGTTAATCACCATCATTTGTACTAAATTATAGTTAGCAAAAAGCTACTTTTGGTGCTTAAATATCAGCCAAGCTATGGAGATAAGTTCAAAAGAAAAGAAATCATGCTAGTCTAACCTTCTCTTTCCTCTTCTCCTTTCCTCCCCCACCTCATGTTACTGCTGCTGTGTGGCTGAGTTCTGGTGGCTGCTGCCACATTCTATCACCACCCAGGGCCACCTCCAGCCACTAGCCCCCACCCCTAACACCGTCAGTCACCAACCCCAACTTGTACCATGGCCAAATACCACCTCCATCTTCTTATATTCAAGCTTGAGGTGAGTAAAAACTCTAGCTCTATCTTGATGTATTTTTTGTTATGGTGATTGTTTTAGTTATGATTTATGTTTTTATGATCAAAATCAATGTTATTATGCAAATTTTATTGTTTTTGGGGATGTTGGATATGGTGGAATTGAGCTTGAGCTTGATCAAGCATGTATGAATCAAGAGATTTTGGAATTGTGTTTGTTTGTTTAATTGTTATGATCTAGTATGAAAAATAAGATCAAAGATGGTTGGTGATATCATTTTACTCATTTAGGGGGGAGATTTGGATGAAAACTTGCAAGTGGCATAATCTAGGGTTTTATGGCCATGCATGATCTAGCTGAATCGTTGGCATCAAGTGAGTTATTTGAGTTCATTGAGATGGAATTTGAAGTTTGGATGTATTATAGACTTGATTTATGATATTATTGAGTTTTTATCAAATGGGTGGAATATGGAAATTCCAACAAATAATTAAAGGAGGCTGTTTCATTCATCTATACAAATAAGTAAGCCTACGAATGTGTTCTCAGTGATTTTAAAAAATAGAAGAATTGAAAATTTGATGTAGATGATTATGGAGTAAATTTGAGTAATAGGGCTTTGTAAGGTGATGATAAGGAATAATGATCTGTTAAATAATTTTAAGGAATAATTTTAGATGGGGATTTATGTGAAAAGAAACGAGAAAGCAAAAGCAATGTGGCTATAAACTGGCAGAGAACAGGGGTCATTTTGCCAATAAACTGGTAATAATCGGCCAAGTTAAAAATTATGATTTTTGGTGGGTAGATAGATCCGTGAGTTATTTTTTAAATACATTTTGAATCACTTCATTCTGAGCTGTCTGGAAAAAGTTTTGAGGGACTTTTTAAACTTCTCATATTGGGGTTTTATAGCTCAATTGGCAGTCAGGGGTGAAAGATACGGATTTTCTAAAGTAGACCTTCAAACGTTAATATGAGGGAAGAAAGAAATTATGGCATTTGGAAATATTATCAAGAGTTTCTACATAATTATGGATATTATGAAGAAATTACAAAGTTTAGTGAGTTCAACAACTTTCACTTTGTATAGAAGCTTACTTGGGTTGGAAACTGAGTTAAATGGGCATGAGAATGAAATCGGAGAATTAGAGAGGGTAGTGACACAAGTTAAGGTTATATGAGATTTCCTGGACCTCACAGCACCCCTCTTGTCATTAAACCTTCCATTATTCATTTCAGAAGCATCAAAAATCCATGTTCCATTTGTATCCATTAAAATACTTTCATTATCACCTCAACTATTTCATTTTGATCTATTTAGCTTCAATTTGTTTTACTTCGAGTTCAATGACCATAACTTATTCATTTTTCAAAATCACTTTATTATAACTTATCTTATGTTGAATTGTTTGAATTGTGGATTCCCTTTTTATTAATCAATTTTCATAAAGTTATAAATTATGGGAGTGAATTGTTTACTAACTGCATTTACCTATAACTATATTTTTCTACCAGAAATGGAGCCTAATCTATCATTTCCCATTGTGCATAAGTATTATCAAGTGATATTACATTTTAAAGACTTCAGGTACGTTCATTGCCTGTATCTTTATAAATCAGCACGTATTTATCAAAATGATAATGTTTTGGTAAGTACATCAATGAATCAGTTTAATCAGTGATTTATCATATAATTAGTGACCCCATCAGTTATCACTTACAGGGCATTGCCCTTTAGTTATCCGCGCGACTTCAGACCAGGTCCCTTGATCGGCTTAGCAGGTGTACACCTATCCATAGATTGTAACAACATCAAGGGGGTTCACTTTCAGATAATAACTAGCAATTACAGTTTACATTCATCTCATTCACTGTTTCTAACTTAAAATGAATTGTAAAGCAGATACCCAACCAATTTATGCAAAGATCATTTAACAATATAGGAATGCATGTATTGAGTTCCGGCTCACAGTTCGAAATATTTTTTATATTTTATTTTAGGCAAATGTAACAGTAAATCGCCCTCATGCTACCAAACTAGCTGAAGAGAATAAGTTGAGTAAGAGAATCTGGAGGGATCAACAAGGATATAGAACATGCATCTTTTGGAGCTGTATTTTGAAATTTTCAGTGGATGGAGGTGTAGATTATATGGTGAATTGCTTTATTGTGGTGTATAAACCATAGGTGGGTTAATAGTTGATTGTGTATGGTTCGATAATGTATGAATGTGTATGGTTGAAGTTATGCTAAACTATGTTATTTCTAGTACACATACGTCAAGCCTTGTCCTTTTGAACGGCGGTAATGCCTCTATCATCGAGTTTATTAGTCATAGTTCAAGAATTTATTAAGGAGAATGCAATCACTGAAACATGTTTGATTTGGGAGTGTTATAGATTTGGTATCAGAGCCAGGTTGATTTTCTTTGATGGAATATTGAGCATGGAGAGTAGAGATTGGAGGGTGAAAAGGTTGGTTAGTGAAGGTTGTTGATATATTTATGACATTAGAGATTTCTGACAGTAGAAATACCTGTTTATCTCTCTCATGTTCTTCACTTATGTTCCTCCTTGTTATATGGATCCATATGTAGTGAATATGATGCCAGATACTTCTGGGGCCATTCACATCTCCTTAGTATATGATAGTATGGCACATGCAGTCCCTATTTCTAAGTTTCATAGTGTTATGGTCGAGGCTATTGTAGACCTTATCTACAATTGGCCTTTGGGATGAGTTTAGGACCCGATATCATGACTTTAAGATGACCCAAGCCTTGGGATGGGATGAACCTAGGTTTAAGTTTTGCGAGGCTTAGGCTAACATTATCATGGAGCTGTTATTAAGAGAGGAGTTTCTGCCGAGAGGGAATAACATGGACGTTCTACAGTATATATTTTCATTGCACTTTGTATCTCCCCCACCATCACCACCTGCACTGAGCAATCCTCAGCTGCTTGACAACCCAA
>NCQT01011181.1:2604-15188 GCA_002740465.1 Stenocereus thurberi | reverse complement strand
CTTTGATACCTTACATTACCCAAATCACTTTTTCTCTTTTCCCTAACCCTTGCTAACATAAAGATGCTTCTCACCTTCCTTTGTCTCAAGATTCTGATATAACCTTTTATAGGTGATGTTCTTAACAACAACAATGGCTTTCTTTACTACCTTTTTTGTTAAATTGTAGCTAACTTTATTAACCAATTTTTCTTCGCCAGTTCTACCATTGATTAAAGGTGCATATGCTTCTTATTTCTCATCCACTTTCTCTTTTACCTCCTTTCCCGTGACGAAGCTCCTTATAATATGCTTCGAACTCCTCTGGTTTTTCCTAAGATTTTCTTAGTTGACCCTTTAATGTACTTTATCATTGCTTCCCACATCATGTCAACACCCTTTACTTGTTTCCAGCTCCCTTTCTACTATAATCTTCACCAATAACTTTGTCATGTTTACCTTAGTGAGATTCCATCATCAAACTCTAGGAACTTCTAATGCTTTTCTTCTTTCTCATTGGACCTATAGTCTCCACATCATCACCAATAACTTATGTTGTGTCACCAAATATTTACTTGGTATCACTTTACAATCTTTACGGATCCCTTCACTTATGCTGACTCTATTCTTAGCTTTTGTATTTATTCTTCGAGCTCAAGGATGATCATATCTCTTCTCATTTCATTAGCTTATTCAAGTGGAATTTCACTTGAGTGGGATGGGTCATTGTTATAAACCATATATACTATGCAAGAAGATTTGGGGTAAAGAATAGGGGTCCACGGGTTATATGAGGTACCATGAGTGGATCATGGTAAGCAGTACCTACAATGTCTTTGAGGCTAGACTACCACAATCTATGGCTGAGCCCATGGGAGGGTCGTGGATGGCTCTCATTTTGGGCAAGTTTTGTAATTTTGAGAAAGCTTTTTTTTATTTTTAATGAAGCCAATGGTTATGCATTCTAAATGTATCAAGGCTCTTTTCAGATTTTTTTTTTTTTTTGGGGGGGACTAGAAGGAGAAAAACAAATAGAAAAACTTAAATAAATAATACTCAAAGAAATTATAGCAAATCAAATATAAAGCGAGGACCCTTGTGATATGATGAAAAATATAAAATCCTTTGACCAAATAAAGACATAATTCTTTGAATTCAATAATGTTGATGTGAAATTTAAGTGAGATGACCAAAAAGACAACCACAGGAGAGATTCAATAATCGTGCAAATGAACTAATAACTTTGATAATCAACCCACCTATCCCTACTCTAAACCAAGTGCGTAATAGAAATCTGATTGGAGGAGTCAAATCACTACTCTTTAATAAGAGATAAAGATAAAAAAATTTTGTGTATAGAAAACATGTATAAGAGGTTTTTCATTTTAAAATCCGGATCTAAAACTTTTATAAGGGTCTACAACCTTTTATCTCTAGAAGTTGGCATCCCACTCTCTAAGACATTAAGCTAGCTAATGGGATTACAATGATTTCTAACCAATAAGGTTAGAGCACTCCCTCTACCTATGGAAATGCTTACAACTTAAGTTAGCAAATTAAAAGGAAAAGGGGACCATGACCTGGAAATAGTGAGTTGAAATTTGTTTCTATATTTGTAATGTTGGAGGCTTCCTTACCCACTCTACTTGGAGGAACATGCTAAATTGCTTAGGGTGCATACATTTGGGATTCTAGTAACCTCTCTACCTCTAAAGATTAGCCTCTGATTTCTTCATTTTGCTGCCATAAAAATCCATGATCAAAGTGTAGGAATTTCAAACATGCACTAACCACTAGTTGACTTTTGCTTAATAATTTGACGTAGTGTGTTGGAATGTGTCATAGCTCTTGAAAAAACAGACACTTGAACCTTTAGATTCTTTTAAAATTTTTCAAAATCAGATCCCATTTGCTAGCCCAAAACTGGGATAGACATTGATGCAAGTTTTTAGATAATAAGCTAAATTTGGAAAGGAGGAAGGGTAATTGAGAAAATTACCTAAACTTCTTATTTGGAGGTAATAAGTGCCTTGCCACCTATCTTCACTTACTTTTGCCCTCTTAAAATCCCAAATTAGTAAAGCTCTTGGAGGGTTTACCCCTAAAGCCTCATTTCTTTGGGTAATCGAAGGGAATTACTTAAACTGCGCTCTTGATATGATGATATTATCAAGCACATTGATTTTGTGACTTATTCTACATCGCTTGCGCTCTTTGTCCACAACTAGACACTTGTATCTATAGAGATTTGATGATGGAAGAAGATTAGAGACATCAACAGACCATTGGAGTTGAGCTTGGTAGTTTTGGGTTTCGATCCTCCAAAACGCAGTGTTTGATCCATGCTAAATCTCACAACTTCACGATGTTCGTATTTATTTAAACCTATAATTTCAATAATGCCTACCCTTTCAAGCTCATAGATGTCATCTTATTTATAGGACTAGTGCTGGTCAATTGTGTCAAAATTTAATTTAGTCTTCCAACTTGGTAATAGTTCATAAATTAGTTAATCTATAATTTCACTAATTCTTTTAAGCTCATAGATGTCATCTTATGCACAAGACTAGTAGTATCAAGAGTTAAGGTATACCTATGTCTAAAGGGATCTAAGTCCTAATAATTTGATTTGACATTATGAGAAAAAATAATCCAAAGTCGATTTCAATGTTTTGACTAAAAAGGTTGTCTAACTTGATTATGATAAAAACTAGGCGCAATGTTAGGTGGGTTTCAATAGATATTTTCAATTTTGTTCAATAATTTGACACTTTTAAGTCATTTAATTAACTGGGTAGGTTTAGTTTGAAATTATTGACACGAAAAAATATATATTTAACTTATTTTGTTAAATAGATTAAATAAGTCACCTCATTTATCCATTTATTCCTTTATTTGAGAATTGGGAATTTTAAAATCAAAATAAGAGTAAGAAAATTTAATTTTGAAAAGTTAAAGGTGTTCTATATAGTGGCTAATTGATGTGACCATTAAAATTTGTACTTAATGTGTTTAACTCTATATTGTTTTGTGTTGTATACTTCTCTACGAATTTTATATGAATAATAAGTGTTTAACGATTTTGAAAACTATAATTTATCTGCATAGCTCATTAAACTCAATAAATTAAAATACTAAATATTAATTATGTAAGAAACAAAATAAGGCATTGTAACTCAAAAAAGAAAAATAAAATATCATTTAATGAGAAATCTATAAGTGTCACTCCATCAAATTCCTAAATTGAAATGTAGTTTACAAATATAGATTTAAGTTATGAAAATAAAGCAAATAAAATTTTCAATTAAACTGAAGGCGACAAGATGAAGAAGGTGGCAAATTATGAGCATAGAAAAATTTATTTTTAAATGGAAAAAGTAGCATGGCATACATTGCGATAAATTTATAACTAAAGTATTAGGACACTTAGAGAAAGTAGGTGAAGTCATTCAAAAAGATATATGATCATATAGATATATAAATATAGAAATAGATACAAGATTTTAGCATGTTTGAAGTTTCTACCATAATTGAATTTTTTTTCAATTGCTATAGTTAAATTTTATTTTAGTCGTTGATTTCGGCCCAAGAAATCTCAACCACTCATAAAGTTAAGCTAACTTATTATGGGAAGTGAAAGGCAACCAATAGCTATCTTCCAATTCTACCCACCTCTTCCCTTGTCTCTGTCCGCCTCCTTCGAAATCCTGAGTCTCTTCTCTTTGCTCTTTAGCTTTTTGTGGTCGATTGTACTCAATTTGTTGACACCAATTCTCATTGCCAGAAGCAACGAATTTATGATTTGAACATAAAATGACGTTGAGCCAATGCAACAGCACTCCCCCAAACAAAAATAAATCAATAAAAGGTATATTTGTGACTGGTTTATTTTTGGATTTTAAATCAAAGATTTTCATTCAGATCAAAAATAGTTATGTATATGGTCATGACGATCAACCATATGACTCAACATGATCGATCGAATTTCTTGATTAAAAAAATATATAATTGGATGTCAGGTGGGTCATGGTTTATTTGGTTAATGAACTATTGTACAATATTTGATAGATGACCCCTGTTACTTCAATGAAGGGTTGGTAGAGAGAGAGAGAGAGAGAGAGAGAGAGAGAGAGAGAGAGAGAGAGAGAGAGAGAGAGAGAGAGAGATGGGCTAAAAAAAAAGTTTGACTCATTAAAACTAGGATCTTTAGGTGAGAATATGATTTCTAAAATCATTGAAATTAGTAAAATGTGGTATCTCAAATCATATCAACAATGGACAAGAGCAAGAATCTCATTGGCTTTGTGGAAAATTTTGCTGATTGAGTACTCTATTTTAACTTTAATTAAATTCTCACTTGACTCTAAGCTTTGACCCTAAAGATTTAGAAATGAATCCAAAATGACTAGAACCTAAATTAACTTTAGATTGATTTGAGAACCATCAATTTGGTAAATGGGAATTAATAGAAACTCAAAAGGATAATGTTATAATATTCCTTCTCTTGATCCATGCCATTCTAGGTGTATAGCAACTAAGCCAAGTATTTATAGACAAATACATGTCTATTCATTAGAAGATTATATCTTTTCATGAAAAGACACTTCCTAAAGAGTAACTATATTATTTTAATTACTAGTTTAAATAAATATAACTCTTCATCAACCATGTCTTTAAAATTATGAAATTCAAACACTAAATTTCATAATCTAATCAAATTTCCATTTTTTTATGGAAATTATCTCCAACAATCTTCCACCATTTCCATAATCAATGGGGTTAAGAATTCCTAGAGGTCTAGTGCATAAATCGATGTGTCTAAACATTGAATCCCCACATTAGTGACTTACCCATCAAATGTTCAGGATAAAATGGTAGACTAAGCTTTGAACCAGTCCATCCTTTGTGACCATTTGCAATTGATTCATGTGATAGACTTATATCACAAAATCACATAGTAATCCTCATACATTTAAAACGGTCATGTGTCTATATCTAATTAATAAGTGCTGTAGAGTCCAGCCCAACCTTGACACAGCAGCCAAACTTCACACTTACTAAGTGAATCCCGTCAATACCCCTATTGAAAGCATTAATGGAAGCATTTTAATATAAGAAACAAGTCACACCATTGACAAAGTACAACCAACATCATCAAACACTTATTTCGACACCCCTATTCAAATGATCTCCGTTCAAATTCATTAAGAGCATATGCTTACACTCCATTTGAATATATGGGCACTCCATACTTGGATGGTAATATACAGTGAGTTCTTCCAAACCACACAAATGGTGTACTTTGATTCATTGAACTTAAAACCCGATGGTTTCCATCAAGCATTAAGTTAAGGTTCTACCATGGATGATTTAAAGTGGGTTTTAAACCATCCATATCAATGTCATAAAATTTAATTACATGACTTCATCATGATCATGATCGAATAGGTTTACATATAGCTACGTATACTAGCTCGAGGCATATCTCCTTTTACAATGCCTTTGTAAGTGTTAATTATGGGCCCATGAGACTTACAAAGTCAATTAAAACCAAAACCAAAGTCTAACTATTAAAACATGGACTTTCGAACCTCTCGTGACAAGTTTCATGAATATTTTTATTTAAGTCCAATTTAAATTATAGTTATAATTTCGAACAATAGGCATAGGTTTAATTAAGTATTTTTGCCACCATATTAGCCACCCCCTTGATTAACCTTATAAGAGTAGATTCACATGACTGTCATATGGAATTTTCAAGTCCAATAAAAGAAATACATATGCAAGCACATATACTTTAGTAAATCCATTGAAAACCTTTTTCCTTCTCTATTCACATTTTGTTACCAATTTATAGAACTCAAATTTCATAAATCATAGAGACCATGTGAATAATGGTAGGTTAACATCCAGATGTCAAACTAAATATATGGACATTTATTTTCTTATACAAGAATATATGAATAAAATCTCAAGTATTTCATCCTTAATCAAATTAAATTAGGGTTTCAATTAACCAACTCCATTTTGATTAGCACATGGCCATTTTGATCAATCCATGGCCATTTTGGTTAAACCAAATGACGTCAAAATTTCAAGGTTAATCAATGCCATTATCATGCCAACTCAAATCTTCAGGTCATCCTTTGATACAACTATCAAGTAAACATCAAATAAGACTAGTGAATCATAATTACTCAACAAAGTTAAAAAAATTAATTATAAAAGCATGTTACCTAGTGCAGTTAATTATTGCACTCACTCTTGGCCATTTAACGACAATTTACAATAATCAGGTCAAGAATATACCAAACAAAATGATGCATAAGCTTAAGGAAAACTCAAGCAAGGGAAACTTTTGCAATCTGACTGAGCTTGATTCAAACAGCATTTAGACTGAAATAAAGGATATGCAAGGGGTCGAGGAAAGCCACCAACCAAGCTAGAAAAAAGGAATCCATCCTCTACACTCTAAAGGCTTCGCCACCAAGTTCAGATTAATGGAATCCACTCAAACAAGCAATCAAATAGTTTGTTTACAGGAGATTTAAGGGATTATGTTTGGAAACATGAAGCAAAGCTTTTTTCATTCACGAAATCTAGTTACAATAAGTAGCCAAGAATGTTCATATACATGTACCCTAAGCAACCAAGAAAGCAGGCAGGTTCCTCAATGATTAGGAAACCTTAGACAAGCTTAGCTAAACTGGAATACAAAACAGGCTTAACTTAAGCTAATTACAAAGTGTAAGTCTAGTAAACACAAGTTGTTAAGGCTAAAACTCAAGATTGAAGGTGCTTAATTAACTCTTAAGTAAGCAAACTGCACATGAGAGAGAGAAAAAATGGCTGTTGAAGTGACTCCCTTTTCGAGTGGACAATTCGGATGCAAGTGGATGTCAATCTCTTCTCCAATTGGTCAACTTGCCTTCCAAAGATGCAAAAGAAGCTGTGAAGATGTTTCTAAACTCCCAAGGTGCCAAGAGAGTAAGTATTTAGGTCACAAAATCCTCTCCACTAAGGAAGATCATAGCAAAGACAAAATAGCTTGTTTAGACTTAATTAACCCGGATTAGCACTGAAAATGATCAAGTTGGTTCCCTAACTTATACTTAACTTAGAACTAATTTAATTGCATGGATGGGTTCCTTAGGATGTTAATGAGAATCCCAAATAGAAAAATCATCTTCTAAATCATGTTTAGGTGAGAGAAGCAACCAGAAACCCCAACTGGGTTAAAAAAAGCCTAAACTACAATGGTTGGCAAAATGCAGTTGAATCACCATGAGGAACTTGTCATGATTGTGATTTCTCTTCATAGGTTGATACCTTAGGATGTTGGCTACCATCCGAAGCAAAAATACTAGCCTTAAGTTAAGTTTTAGGTGGTGATCCCATCTAATCTTTTAAGATAAGCAGAATGAGACTGCCACAACATACCTTCACTGTTTGGACTAATGTAGCAAAATTCCTAATACTTAGTCCAAAATTGACTTCCTCAGCAAAATTAGACATCTTAGAGAGTCTACCGAAGTATGGCTTGCCATAGGATGTCTTAGAAACTCCAATAATCATGTCATCTAAAACCTTCTTAATTCTGGATTTGAACAGGAGAACAAGGAGTGAATTTGGTGTATCAGTGCTTGCTTACTTTGGCCTTCCTTGGCTTGATCAGTAACTTGACTTGGATTTAAGAAACTCTCTTGGATGCCTTCCTTTACATCAACCTCCCATTCTTTAAGAGGATTTTACCTCAAATCTGAAGTGTCTTCAAAACAGTCCTCTGCATAAGGACTTAGATCTCTAATGTTAAAAGTGGCTGAAACAGCCATATCCCCTGAGAGTTATAGCTTGTATGCATTGTCTCCCTATCTCTCAAGGATCTTGAATGGCTAACCCCTCTTGCTATAATTTTGTTCTTCCTTCTGGAGGGAAACCCCTTCTTTCTAAGGTGTAGCCACACTAGATCTGTCGGGTTAAACTTCATTTGCCTTCTATGCTTGTTTGCTCTTACCTTGTAAGCTGCATTAGCTTTCTCAATATGATTCCCCTGTTCATACAGCTTCTTCATTTCTTTAGCTCTCAATGAGCATCGTAGCTAACTCTTGACTCACTTAGTAGGGACAACAAGTCAATGGAAGTAAGAGGGTTTCCCTTGTACACACAGTCAAATAGAGAGTGCCTGGTAGCATAAGGTAGAGCTCTATTGTAGGAAAACTAAGTATGGGGTAGCTTCAAATCCCAACCTTTCAAACTCAAGCCCACCAAACTCTGAAGCAAAGTAAGTAAGAGTCCAATTGGTTACCTTAATTTAGCCATCAGTTTGGAGATGATAGGTTGTACTAAACAAGAATTTAGTGCCTAATAACTTCCACAAAATCCTTCAGAAGTAGGAGAAAAACATGGATTCTCAATCAGAAACAATGGTTTTAGGCACACCATGGAGCCTAATGATCTCTTTGAAGTAGATCTCGGCAACGAAGCATGCATCATCAGTCTTGTGGCATGGAACAAAGTAAGTTATCTTGGAAAATCTATCCACAACCACCATAATTACATCTTTCTCTCTCTGAGTCCTAGGGAGAGCCACAATAAAATCCATACTTACACTTTCCGAAGACCTCAATGGTACAAGCAGTGGGGTATATAAGCCTTAGTGGAATTGACTTTTGGCTTTTTGTCAGATGGAGCAAGCTGAAATGATCTTGTGAATATACCCTCCCTTCTTAGGCCAGTAGAAATGCTCTTTCAGAATATCAATAGCCTTGTATCAGTCAAAATGGCTAGCTAAAGTGCTATCAAACCAGTAGCTCTCTCAAAGAGTACTTAGTAATGCAAAGCTTATTGTTTCTAAATAGGCAGCCCTCTTAAATGGTGTAGGGGTTGTCTTTTGGAACTGCCTTAATCAAGAGCTGGTAATCTGGATCCTCCTTGTGAATCTCTTAGATTGAATGAAATCCAAGCACCTTATCTTCTAAAATAGAAAGCACAGTATATCTTCTGGAAGGGCATCCGCAACCACATTCCCTTTTCCACTCTGATGCCTGCAAGTAAAGTTAAATGATTGTGTCCACCCATTTATCATGTCTATGATTCAACTTGTACTGACCATTAATGTATTTGAGTGCTTAATGATTTGAATGCAACACAAAAGGTCTAGGCTTGAGGTAATGACCGCAATGAGCCAAAGCCCTCACAATAACATAGAATTCTTCGTCATAGGTGTTATAGTTGCATCTGGAACCATTGAGTTTCTCACTGATGTGGGCCTCACTTGCATCACATTCAAACTCAAAGTTTGGAAGGGCCAAGACTGGTGCTTGGCATAACATCTGTTTGATATCTTCAAATGCTTTCTAGGTAGCCTTAGACCACTTAAAAACTCCTTTCTTCATGTACTCAGTAATGGGGTTCATGATTGAGCTGAAATCCCTAATGAACCTCTTGTAAAAAGAAGTCAAAACATGAAAGCTTCTCACCTTCGTGACTGTCTTAGGTTGAGGCCAGGTTTGGATTACTTCAACCTTACTTTGATTAACCTAAATACCTTTGGCTGAAACCACATAGCTAAGGAAAGTAAGTTGTGGACTGAAGAACTAATACTTCTCTATCTTGGCATAAAGCTTTTGCCCTCTTAGAACCTCAAATACTTGTCTCAAATTCTCTTTGTGGCCCCTTTTATTCCAACTATAAATCATAATATCATACCATAAAAAAGTTACCAGTGAAGGGTTTAAGGACCTCATTCATCAATCTCATACAACAATTAGGGGCATTGGACAAACTAAATGGCATGACAAGCCACTCATCCAACCCTTACTTTGTTTAAAAGGTTATTTTCCACTCATCTCTATCCCTCATCCTAATCTGATGTATCCACCTCTCAAACCAATCTTGGAAAACACCTTAGAAGCATGCAACTCATCTAGCATATTATCAGGTCTAGGATGGGGTACTTGTACTTGATTGCAACGTTGTTGATAATACAACTATCCACACACATTATCATGGATCCATCCTTCTTTGGAATAAGTAAAGTCAGGACAGAACATGGACTCATGCTTTCTCTAATGTATCCCCTATCAATAAGTTCTTGAACTTACCTTTGGAGCTCCTTAGTTTCAGTGGGATTACATCTATAGGCTGATTTGTTTGGTAAGGCAACTCCAGGCAGTAGGTCAATATGATGCTCAATAGCTCTAAGTGTACGTAATACCGGGGGCAAATCAACACGAAAGACATCCTAAAACTCTTGGATAAGAGGTTGAGCTAAAGGATGCAAAGGTGTCTCTTTCTCTTCCTTTTTCAACACAAGCAAGACATAAATAGTTTCACCATTGCTTATGGAGCTCTTAACCCATGTTTTACTCAAAAATAAGGCTTTCTCACTCATGTTTCGTCCCCATTTATCCTAATATCAAGCTGAACTTGACTAGGGGGCAAAGGGGCCAAAGTGTAACTACGACCTTTAACTTTAGAGGAATAGGTATTGGTCTTTCCATGATGAATAGTAATTTTATCAAACAATCAAGGCGTACCAAGTAACATATGACATGCATCCATAGGTAAAGCATCACAAAGCAATTCATCCTTCAAGTAAACTATGGAGTAAGCAATCAAAGTTCGTGGAGTCACATGGACTTCATTTCCCTTCTTAAGCCACTGAAATGAATAGGGTTATGGGTGTTGGACAGTAAGTGGTCTAAGTTTATCAATCGAATAGATAGAGAACACATTGGTACAACTACCTACATCACAGATCAAACTACATACCTTGCCTTAGATAGTGCACCGAGAGTGAAAACTATGCTCTCTTTGGTTTTCCTCTTAGGATCCCTCCATGGTATGCAATAATCTTCTAAGTAAAAGCATCTCCCCCACATCAAGAGCTAGGACAGTAGCTTGTTTCTCAATTTCTTCCTCTTCCTCACTTGTTTCCAAGTGAATCTAGTCAATCCCCTCAATCTCTGTTATGGAGTGCCCTTCTGTTGGGACAATCAGCGTGAAAGTTACTATACCCTTAGCATTTAAAGCATCTCTTATCATCAAGCTTCTTAGGGAACTCTTTAACAATCCCCTTACCCTTGTCTTTCCTCTTATCTTCTTTTAAGGCAGTCTTGGGTTTAGGATGAGCAAAGGGCTTGGTTTGTGTGCATGGCTGTGAGTAAGAACTAGACAATGATATCTTGCTCTTGGAGTTCTTTTCAACCTTTATGTCCAGTTTACACAAGTCCTCAAAAGTCCAGTAAGGTTGCAGCTCAACATTCTCAGCAATGTTAGGATTAAGGCCTCTCATAAACCTAGCCATTATGTTCTTGGTTTCCTCCTCTAAGTCACTCCTGATTTTGAGTTACTCAAACTCTCTTATGTATTCTTCAACATTCATGTGTTCTTGGATCAAGGAGGTGAGATTCAGATAAAGATCATGCTTGTAATTGTCAGGGAGAAACCTCTTATGCATCAGTTTCTTCAATTTGAACCCAGTTCTGATCCAGGACTAGCCTTTCTTATTTCTTTGCCTTTTGGTGTTTTCATACCAAAGGGAATTTTTCAGTTTCAAAATGGAAATCTTGAAGGCCTTCTCTTGAGAGTATCCCTTGATTTCAAAGAATCTCTCCAAAGATAAACCCATTCAAGGTAGAGTTCCAGGTTCAAGTTACCTTCAAACTCAGAAGGGTCAAATTTCATGTCCCTCAAGTCATTAGTAGGTTGTCTAGGAGGTCTCCTTCTCCTCCTTAAGGGTCATCATCTTGGGAAGATGATGACTAAGTGGAAAAGGAATTACCCCTTTGAGAACTACGGGTTCTTCTTCTTCCTCCTCCAGGGTTAGGCCTGAAACTAGCTAAAACTTCTTTTAATCTAGAGGAAATGGTAGCAACTTCTGTGGATAATGTTTGGAAGTTTTTGCTGAAGTTGGTGTATGGAATTTCTCATGTCTAACTCATGGGCTTGTTCAAGACTAAGTCCTCCAGGGACCTTAGGTTGGGGTATTATTTTCTTACTCCACGAACATGGATGAGAAATTAGTACAGGCTGTTGGAGGTGTTTTGGATTCTTTTATAGTTGGATTTATGTTTGGGCTATTTATGGTTCTTTGTACCTTCAAGAAACATGATTTAGGATTAGGGGAAGATTGCAAACCAATAAAATAGTAAGTAAATGCTCACTAGGTTTGTGCTCTGATACCACTTTGATGCATGAACCTAAGGAAAACTCAGGCAAGGAAAAATTTTGCAATCTAGTTGAGCTTGATTCAAATAGCAATGGCATTTAGACTGAAACAGAGGATATGCAAGGGTAAAGGCAAGCCACCGCCCAAGCTAGAAGAAACAAATCCATCCTCTAAACTCTAAAGGCTTCACCATCAAGTTCAGATCAAAGGAATTGTAACACCCCCAACTCCTAAGGCTAGGAGTATTAATAGTTTCTTACTTCCTACTTTACTCCTAGGGAAAAACGGACAGACTTTTGCCTGAAAACTGACCATCTCTCAGGCTAAAAGCCTTACAATAAATCCTTNNNTTGAATAGAAACATATAAAACTGCAAAATAAACTCAACGACTGCACGCAGAAGTCTACAACTCACACCAAAACTATAAAGTTC
>NCQT01011179.1:9940-23884 GCA_002740465.1 Stenocereus thurberi | reverse complement strand
TTCATACAATCTTCATTAATCAAAACATACATCCTTAGCAAGCATATCACACAAAGGAGAAGCAATTTTAGAAAAGTCTTTGATGATAAATTTGTGATAAAATCCAACATGCCCTAAAAAAGGATTTAACTTCTCTAATGGTTTGGGGGTAAGGCAGAGACTGAATAATATCAACTTTTGCTTGGTCTACCTCTAGTCCCTTAGCAGAAACATGTCCTAAAACTACACCATGCTCAACCATGAAATGACACTTTTCAAAATTCAAAACCAAATTGGTTTTAATGCATCGCCTAAGCACTAAAGTGAGATGATGCAAGCACTCATGAAAAGAATCACCATGAACAGTAAAATAATCTATGAAAACTTTCATAATTTTGGTGATAAAGTCAGAAAAAATACTCATCATGCATCTTTGAATGTGGTCGGTGCATTACATAAACCAAATGGCATCCTTCTAAAAGCATAAGTGTCAAATGATGCATAAAGGTGCTCTCTTCTAGATCCTCATTAGCTATTGGGACTTGGATATACATTGAATACCTATCTAGAAAACAATAATGAGACCTATTAGCTAGCCTCTCTGACATTAGTCTATAAAAGCTAAAGAAAATTGGTGTTTCTTCGTGGCCTTGTTCAATTTCCTATAATCTATACAGACTCTCCAGCCACTCTGAACTTGAGTAGGAACTAACTCCCCCTCTTTGTTCTGAACTATAGTTGTCCCCCATTTCTTCGGTACCACATGTATAGGGCTCACCCAATCAGAATCAACTATAGGATAAATTACCTCAGCAGCTAACCACTTAAGGAACTCTTTCTGCACAACTTCCATCATGGTAAGTCTCCACAGGGTCTCTCTTAGGCTTAGCCTCTAACTCCAAAGTGATTGTATGAGCGCAAAGTGTTGGGCTAAGTGCTTTAAGGTCTCGTAAAGTCCATCCAAATGCTCCCGTATGTTCTCTAAACACCCTAACCAATTTTTCTTCTTGTTCAGGCTTAAGTGCTTGTAATCACAAGTAGTGTCTCATCACCCCCAAAATAGACATATTTCAAATTCTTAGGCAAAGGTTTAAGATCTAACTTAGGGGGTGAGATAACTGAGGGTAGCAATTTATCATATTCAGTAGTCAAACAAATTTCCTCAGACTCTTTAATTGAACTCACTAGATAGAAAGACTCCATTATAGCCACCAATTCATTATGCAAAACATATGGCATATGTTCAGATGCATCTAAACTCATGGTCAACATAGTTTCTGGCACATCTTTATGTGTCATGAACATCTTGGGACAATTCATCAATGACGTCAAGCGCACATATATGATTGTCATCAAATGAAAATTTCATAGCATCAAAAATATCAAATTTAATTAAATCTCCATCAAATTCCATAGACAAAGTTCCACTATACACATCTATTTTTGTCTTAGCTGGTTTTAAGAACGGTCTACCTAACAAAATAGGAACATCATTAGGAGCATTACCCATGTCCGAGATAAAGAAATCAGTAGGAAATACCAGTTTATTTACTTGAACTAAGACATCTTCTATTACACCTTCAGGGTATGCACAACTTCTATCAGCTAAGTGAATTAGCAAATCAGTTCTTTTCAACTCTTCTATTTTTACTTGTTAAAAAAGAGACCTAGACATCATATTAATGGAAGAACCTAAGTCAAGCATAGCTTTATCAAATGTTATGTTCGCTATTTTATAGGAAATTGAGAACATACCTAGATCCCTGCATTTAGTAGGGAGCTTCTTTGGGAGAATAGCAGAAACATTCTCCCTCATACTTACCCTTTCATTTCCTTTCATCTTGCACTTTGAAGTGCATAACTCCTTTAGGAACTTAGTATAGTGAGGAACCTGCTTGAGTGCATTCAAAAGAGGAATGTTAATCTCAACCTTTCTAAATATATTCAGAATATCCTGGTTAGCCTCTTCTACCTTAGAATTATAATCCCTCAATCTACTAGGAAAAGGTGGCACCGATTTTGATTGTTCATGTTTAGAAATAATGGTAAACTCCTTTTGGTTATTTTTAGGTTCCTTAACCTCAATTTCTTTTTCAGACTCTATCTCTCTACTCCATTTAGGCTTTATTAACTCTTTCCCACTCCTAAGTGTTATGGCATTAACACTATCCTTAGGGTTCGAGTAAGGTTGAGGTGGTATCCTTTGTTGTACTTGAGCCTGTAGATTGCTAATTAAGGTGTCAGAAGCGGTTTGTCTTCGTTGCATCTGCTACATGGTCATCTCTAAGTCCTGTAACTTACGGTCAGTTTTCTTCTTCTATTCATCCATCTTTTTTATCATTTGTTCTAGAAGGAAGCTAGTCTTATCTTGAGCAGAGGGTTAGTTTGAAGGTTGGTCAAAGCTAGGGAGATTACGTCTAGGTCCACACCTAAGGTTAGGATGATCCCTCCACCCCTCATTATAGGTATTGGAATAGGGGTCATACTTTCTTCGGCCCTGATTAGGAAACACAGCATTAATATTACCCCTTTGCAAACTAGAAAAAGCATCAGAAACATGACCTTTTAAGCAACAAATATTACAAGTAACAGTAGTTTGAACCCCACCAGTAACTAGTTCAACATATTAGTAATTTGAGACAACTGAGTTTCGACAGACGATCCATGTGAAATTTCATTGACCCTCCTAAGTTGGTTTCCCTATTCCCAAATTGTTAAGTGTTTTGGGCCATGTTGTTAGTTAACTCCCTAGCTACAACTAGAGTTTTGTTCACTAATGCGCTCCCACTCTCAATATCTACTATACATCGGTTAGATGGTAAAAGTCCTTCATAAAAATATTAGATTAATAATTGATCAGTGATTTGGTGTTAAGGACAACTAGCATACAACCTATTAAAGCATCCACAATATTCATACAAAGACTCCCCATTCATTTATTTTATTCCATAAATCTCTTTTCTAATCCACCCTATCCTAGAAGCAGGAAAGAACTTTTCTAAAAAAAGCTTTGTGAACTTGAGTCCAAGTAGTAAATGATCCCGTGGGAAGATAATATAACCAGTCTTTAGCACTATCCTGAAGTGCAAAAGAACTTCCTTCAGTCTCATCTGGCCCTCAGGAATGCCCTCAGGTTGCATGGTGGAACAAGTAATAATAAATTCATTAATAAATCTATGTGGGTCCTCACCAGGCAATCCATGAAATTTAGACAATGAATCCAAAAATCCAGAATTGAATTATAAAGGTCTGTCTAAGGCATGATATGTGATTGATAAGGGTTGGACAACCAAGTTAGGGGCAGTAAGCTCACGTAAAATAGCATTATTAACCATTTTATCGTTATAAGATGCTGAACTATCAGAAAGACTTACCGAATTTTCACTTTCAGTATCACTTACTATTTGATCTTCTAGTGGTAGCTCTTCTTTGTTTGGTTCTACTTTCCTACTATGTGTAGCTTTCATCAACTAACAAGCTGGAAAAAAAAAATATAGAAATGTTAGAACAAATCAATCAATTTAGTAAAATTGAGAGATATAAAAGCAAACAAATCTCTCCCTGACAACGACATCAAAATTTGTTAGGGGCTTTGTCGTACCACTGAACAAATTAAAAATTTTCTTACTCTAAATTTAGCATGTAATACAACACAAGTAAGGGCCGATCCATGGAGAGAGATATAAAATTTTACATTTACCTAATACCTAGTTCAAATTTTACCAAATTAATTTATATAAATCCAAATTAAGCTAAGAAAAATCTACAAAACTATTACCTCAGATTATTTAATATTCTGGATTTAAATATGCTCCTTAAACTGTAAAAAAAAATTCAGATTATAATCATGTAACCAATAAAATCAGAAAATAGTGCAAAAATCAAAGAAAACCCAAAACAGAAAATATAATTCAAAAAATAAAATATAAACTAATGGAAAAATATTTCTAAGTTTGATAAACATAGGAAAAATACTAAAACAATCAGATTATGAACAAAATTCAAAACAGAAAATCAAGAACTGCAGAATAACTAAAAAAATCCAGAAATATGCTAAATAGAAAATAAGAATTAAAATAAAGCGACGAAATTTACTAATAATCCTAGCATATACTTATCATAAAATTTAATTAATAATGTTTCAAAAATAAAAGAAAACAAAATTAAAATCTAAAGTCAAACTGAAGAAATCTAAAGCCGAAAATCAAAATAAATTATTTCGCACTAATTAAAAAATGAAAATAAAAATAAAAATATCCAAAATAAGCATCCTGACTTACTAAACTAAAACAAATCCTAAAACACCAAATATAAAGTCAAATATATTTATATATATATAGACACACACATGATACATACATACATACAGATATATATGCACATGCATAAAATTATATTCATCTCTTTATATATATATATATATATATATATATATATATATATATATGTATGTATGTATGTATGTATATTAGCAAGTTCCCGTACCCATAAGCAATTAATTTCAACTTAAAACTGACAAAAATTTGCTTGTAGTATTCATCTTTTTGAGGCCCAATTCATGTAAAGATTAGCACCTCTACCAGCAGTTACTATATAATTACTTGGAGGGAATATGCCCTTTTGAAACTTCTCGTCCCTAATTTTCCTTTTGCTCATCATATATTTAATATTTTGTCCACACCACAATAAGTTCACTTGACCTAATGTGACAGGCTACAAGTGCTTGAGAGAGCCACGTTTGTTGTAGTGGTCTAACCATGATAATGGGAATTCAAGCCCACTATTGGGAATTAGTCCTCCATTACACTAGTTATTTGTTATAATATTCTTTCTTCTTCTTTCTAAAAGAATTTCGTGCCCATTTATTCCATATACATGGGAGCCATTCTTTTTATTTATTGATTTATTTAGTTTAATTGGATTTTAGGGCCTACGATTTTGTCCCTATCCCCCTATGTTAAAGGAATCACCATGGGTTTCAAAATCAAACTTTTCTTTGCCAAATTTGTTGTTTATTTAGCAAGTGATAGGCCCGCCAGCGCAAAGCGACGTTGTAGCAAATCAAAGTCAATTCCACAGAGACTAGGTTGATCTATTGGGCTATATTCCCTCATGATATGCTAAGCGAATCAATACTTGATATTAAAATTAAACTAAACAACTATACAATCTAAAGGATAATCAATTAAGGAATTTAATCAAATCAAATAATTTTCCGACTCACGAATTAATCAAGCGCCTTTTCTTTAGATGGGTAATTCCAAAACTGATAATCAAATTATCAAATCCCTCTTTCAAGGTGGAATGGAATTCTTGAATCTGATCAACTATCATTTCTCGAGGGTAGATGATTAAGCTAAGATCATTAATAACGTGATGATCAAATTTAGAAGTTTCTTAAATAGTGAATCTTTCTCAAGATCACACACACTTAAGTCGAATTTTAGTCTTCCAACATCTAGTGTCACTTTCAGTTTTTCATCAAATGTCTGAAACGAGCAAGAAATTGAGCAAGTTTCCTATGGCAAATCAGCATCGAAGATTCCATAGAATAAACCCAACAAAGCCAAAACACTTTTAGATCAAAACAAGAATTGGTTCAATCACAACAACTCAAATCAATTCCAAGATTAACAAATCCATAACATAGCATAAAAATCTAAAGAGAAAAGAGAAGAGAAGGGAGACGAATTGCTCAGCCGATGTGCACTTGATCCGTCATTACAAATCCGATCCGAAATCCTTGCAATCTTAAACCTCAACTTGCTCTCAACTCTCTCTAATCTAAATCCTATTCTGCTTGAAGAGAGGAAATGAAATGGATGGGGTGATGGTATATTTTCTACTGCTAAGGGACGCCCTATTATAGAAAAACACAATCAACCTCAGCCATACGATGAGGAAAACGAAGAGATTAATAGTTATGCCTCCACCCCGGGCTGACCGTGTGCTCTCTGGCTCGTCAGTCTTTTGTTCTTCTCTTGCTCCAGAGGCATGGAAACTTATGGGCATCCGTGATGAGTCAACATACACTCAAATGAGGGTCAAATGTCAGGTCAAATGGCTTAAAATTCTGCAAAACACATCAAACAAGCATACCCAAGTATAAATTGAGACTAGGAATATGAATGGTAACTTAAAGCACATAATTTTCCTAAAAATATAGCAAAATGTCCTAAAATGATATACTCTTTAGGCACTTATCAAACTCTCCATGCTTGAACTGTTGCTTGTCCTCAAGCGAATACTAGATAAAATCAACAAGGAAGATGCATCTAGGACTCAAAACAAAACAACTTCCTTAAAGTAGGCAAGTCATAGCATATCACAAGTAAGAATAGCAATTAACAAAAACCCCAAATAGTGCAAAAGGCATTTCAAAATTAGGAGGAAGAGAAGGTTTTTGAAAAAGTATGAGACCACAAGCTCAATATCAAACTTGATCATCCCAAAAAACCACAAAGCATATCATACAAGCACATGAAATTGAATAGACCCAAATAGACTGGTAGAACCTCACTTTTAGGAAATATGGAACACTCCGGCTCATGTGTTTGAAAATATGGCATAGGTTTAGTCAAGACTCATTCCAAAGATACAATCTTCCATATGCTTACAAAGACTCTCAAATATTCTACCACTAGAATGCAATATGTACAAGATAATCAAGAGGACTTCACTTGCATTGTGATGTGGGCTAGAAGGGTTAAGGGAAAGGAGGTGGACAAATGCATTTGGGACAATGTAGAGCTACTTAGCCAAGTGACTATGGAGCAATCAATCAAAGTACACATTAACCAACAAGTTCACTAACACTCCAAACTGCAAAAATACAATGAACATACCCCACGAATCATATAGGAACTGAGTTGAAAAGGAAGAAACACAAGCTACTTACTTATCCAATGCCAATGACTTATTCAATTTTTTTTTCTTTTTTTTCCTTCTTTTTCTTTACTTTTTCTTCACAACATGACTTTATGTTCCTTTTTTTCTTTTTCTTCTACATAATTTGTTTTTTTCCTTTTTTTTCTTTTTTTTTGGGGAAATGAAACAAAAATTGCAATTATTGAAAGGCATAGGATCACTGACTTTCAACTCACAACCGAATTTTTATGTATACAACCCAAACAAGAGAGAACGAAAGCAAATGCTCAATACCATTAATCCCTCAATAAACTAACATAGCATAGCCACCTTAAATTCAATTATTCCCAAAACCACCCACTATAAAGATGAAGTGATGCTCCATAGACTTGGCTTAAATGGTAGAATATGTGTTTGGTCAAGGGCTAATATGAAGTAATCATAACAAAGATGGATATAAACTTAAAGGGGCTAACAAAGAGAATAAACATGTAACACAAGGGTAGGCTATTTGGCTATATGGCTAAAATAACCAAAGAAAGAAATGCCTCTATCAGATCATTAACGATGCACATGCTAATGTAGTTTTGAACAAGAGTCAAAGCAAGTTCTAGAGATGCAATATGGAAGAGTCACACACATAAAGAAATATGAGACTAAATATAATGAATAGTCCAAATAAGGCTCAAAATCTCTCGGGATATCTACCAAAGTCGCATGAAGCTCATAAAATGATTCTCATGTACAAACATTAGTGCTAAAGATTCCAAGGGATAATAGAGTTCTCAAATAAGATAAGGGTCAAAACAAGAAATATTTACAAAACCTTCAAAATTTTGTAGCATCAAAAGGGATTACACATCAAAAGTTACTCAAGTTAATAAAAGCGATTTTACGTAGCAAAAATATCATCATTGGAGGTTCTCTCAAACCAATCCACACCATCCCTTCATGCAATCCTATATGCAAATCTAAAAATCAACTAAATGCAGCACTAAAATGTGAACAAAAAGAAACCTAAAACTATACGCTCTAATATGTATGCAAATTAATAACCAAAATGGAAAACACAAAGCTACCATTCCCTCATGCTTAAATCAAGCATTATTATTCAAAGTAAGGAAAGTTAAAAAAGGGAAACAAAAGAAAACAATCTCATTAGGTTAGGCGCAGAGTGCACCTGAGCTAAGGCCTCCCTACAAATTGGGCAAATGGAGCATCAACCACTCCATTACAACTTCAAGACTTGGTTCATCAAAATTAGACGTCGTCAATGCACGTAAAAGCTTGTCGAATGCCACATCATGGGATTCGCAAGCATGGCAGTAAGATAGCATCAAGATAAGAACATCGAACAAAGTTAGTACTCTCTTCATCAAACCAAATATAATAGACAAATCAAAAGAGAAATCAAAGAAAGTATTCCACATGATTTTTCCAGGCTTATCCACTAGGAATATGTAATACGGGTTAAGGGAGGCATCATACCTACAAAAGCATCGTAGGGAAAGAAAATTATCAATATTTCTACCAAGTATATTAAACATTTTGTCCTTATATCCCAAATCAACATTAGAATCACAAATCTTAGGATTATCAATGAGCTGATCTAAAGAATACTTAGGGGAATAAGGGGTTGTGAACACATAGGGGAAACATGGGAATGATCAAGGGATTAGGGAGAACATTATTACAACCAAGGTTAGGAGACTCCTCAAGCACATACTCATAACGACACCCCCGTAAAGGAGTGCTAACTAGATCATGCACCTTATAAAAAATATCTTCTGACTCAAAACATGCATCAACAACATCAAACCTAGCTTCAAACTCAAAAGGATCACCCTCCCTAGGCCATGTGCACTGAACTAAAGGGAAGGATGAATCATATAAGGCGAGGACAACATCAGTATTATCCTTAGGTGATACAAAGTCAGGTTGAGCATAGCATGCAAAATAAGGATACGAATTAGTAGGATGGTCAGAAGAATTACACAAATCACACTAAAAAGGGGCATAATAAGACCTAACATAAAATGCATAAGAATCAGTAAATGAATACCTAAAAATACGACTAGTCTTCTCAAATTCAAATGAATACCAAGCATTCCACTCTAGCAAATAACATGCATCATCAACATTGTTATCATGAAAGCCCCAATACTCAAAAAGAATACGAATTTTACTATTCATACCCTCATCAACAATGTCTAATATTTTCCATTTATCAACACAATAACCATATTGAGCAAGAAAAATATTTAATCGCTTAAAATATCTCCAAAATAATTCATGCTCGAATTGGAAAAAATGGAAAATGGCCATTATTTTTTTTTTCCTCAAAATTTTTTTAAAGTTTTTTTTAAATTTTCAATTTCTTTGTTCTTTTAATATGATTGTTTTCAAAGAAAAACAAAATGCTTAGTCAAACTTATCAGGAAAAACCGAATATTTGACACTAGTCCCCATCAACGGCGCCAAAAATTTGATAGGCCCACAAGCGCATGGTGGCGTTGTAGCAAATCAAGGTCGATCCCATGGAATCTAGTTGATCTGCTAGGCTATATTCCCTCAAGATATGCTAAGCGAATAAATACTTGACATTGAAATTAAACTAAACAACTATCTAATCTAACGGATAATCAATTAAGGAATTTAATCAAATCAAGTAATTTTCCAACTCAAGAATTAATCAAGCGTCTTTTCTTTAGATGGGTAATTCCAAAATCAATAATCGAATTATCAAACCCCTCTTTCAAGGTGAAATGAAATTCTTAGATTTAATCGACTACCATTTTTCAAGGGTTTGTTATTAATCTAAGATCACTAAAAATGCGATTATCAAATTTAGAGGTTTTTAAAACAGTGAATCTTTCTCAATATCACATACACTTAAGTCGAATCATAGTCTTCCAACATCTACTGTCACCTTTCAGTTTTTCACCAAATATCCAAAACAAGCAAAAAATTGATCAAGTTTCCTACTCGCAAATCAACATCTAGGATTCAATAGAATAAACCCAACAAATCCAAAACACGTTTAGATCAAAACAAGAATTGGTTCAATTACAACAACTCAAATCAATTCCAAGATTAACAAATCCAAAACTTAACATAAAAATCAATAATAATATGAAAGGATAAAAATCTAAAGAGAAAAGAGAAGAGAAGGGAGAGGAATTACTCAGCCAATACGCGCTTGAACCATCGTTACAAATCCGATCCAGAATCCCTACATTCACCTTCAACTTGCTTTCAACTCTCTTTAATCTAAATCCTAATCTACTTGAAGAGAGGAAATGAAATCGATGGGATGATGGTATGTTTTTTGCTGCTGAGGGATGCCCTATTTATGAAAAGACACATCAAACTCAGCCACGCGATGAGGAAAAATGAAGAGATTAGCACTTATGCCTCCACCACGGCTAACCGTGGCATCCACCACGGCGGACCTTGGTGCTCTCTGGCTCATCATTATTCTATTCTTCTCTTACTCCATAGGCATGACAACTTAGGGGCATTCGTGGTGAGTTAACATACACTTAAATGAGGGTCAAATACTACGTCGAATGGCCTATAATCCTACAAAACATATCAAACAACCATACCCAAGTATAAATTGAGAATACGAGTATGAATGATAACTTAAAGCACATAATTCTCCTAAAAATATAACAAAATAACCCTAAAATGATATACTTTTTAGGCACTTATCAGCAAGCCTTCAATTTGATTCAAAATTTTTTGAATTCAAATATGAGAACGCTATCACATATTTTCATAAGTTATGTTTAGTTGGAGTTTTTTTTTTATCCGAAATTATATTTTGGATGAAATAACAAATCCAAGATGCTTGACTTTTATTAAAACTCTCCAACTTCGAGTTTACATAAACACATATCCTTAGGTATCATTTTCTACTTATATTGAATATTCCTAAATTGAATTATACAAATTACAATCAAAAATAAAAAAAATTATTCACATACCTCCTGAAGTCATTCCCCATCCCATTCCAACTAAATTCAACCAAATGTCTCTCGTACTTACCGAAAAGGAATTCAAGTTTAAATTTCATAATTTTGGATCATTTGTTCTTTTCCTATACCAATGCACTGTCTCTATGAAATTTATCGAAAATTTTCAAATTTAAAACTTTAAATCTATTAATTTAAAAAATACTCTCTGTGTTCTAAATTACTCATCCCTCTTTAACTTTTGGATATTCCAAATTAAAGTCCCCGTTTGATATTGTTGGTACTAATAGTCATCTCTCCTTTAAAAACAATAGGAAACCTTGCAAAAAATGATTGTAGAAAGCTATCCCTCAATCTTTAAGGAAAGTTGTCCAATCTACGTCTCAAGCATCAATAACCGCTAGTGTTACGTCTAGTGGAGTCATGACTAGGAGTATGACAAAAGCTATTGCTGCGAGTGCCATGGAGCAATTAGTTGGGACTAGTCTTGTAAAGTCCAAACCCTTGGCTCCAACCTACCTAAAGGAGTTAACAAAATCACTTCCCATTCGTTGAAGCATAGATTTGTTGCTAGCTTCAAAATGCAACAGACAATTTCTCAGGGGATGGATGGGTCCCAAGGTCACGCCAACCTTGCCCTCCAACCTTTCGGTGCAGAAGATCATAGCTGTATTGGCAGTGACTCCTCACTGGCATCTCCAAGGGAGTTGTTCGCTTAATCGGAGATCGAGTCTTCTAATTCTATCATATACCACTCATGGTGACAAAGGCGACCAACATAGAAGAACAGCTCACAAGCATGAAGGCAACGTTAGAGAGGTTTGCTAAGGAGAGTCTAGAGAAAGATGCCCAAATCAAGCGTCAAGGTGAACAGATTGCTAATCTAATAAAGAAGCTAGAAAAGCAACCATTTGGTTCCTCTACGAAAGGGTCGAATGGCGAAGAGTTTGACAAGGAGTCTAATCGCAATGAAAACTCTGATGACGAACACAAAAAAAAGGTGTCCTNATTGGGCTCAATGTTTGATGCATAGATTCAAAGCTTAATTATGAATGCTATTAATGCTCAATTGGGGGGAGCATCTTGCAAGACACATTTGTTCCCAAAACCTTATATAAAAAGGATTGATGTCTTCATATGCCCTAGGGCTACCCCTAAATTCAACTAATTTGATGGTAAGGGTAATCCCAAATAGCACATCGCTCACTTCATTGAGACGTGCAGCAATGCTAGCACAGAGGGAGATAGGTTAGTGAAGCAGTTTGTTTGATCTCTCAAAGGGATCGCTTTCGAGTGAGATGCAGTCCCAACCAGCAAATGGAATATGAATTCCTTAATAGATTCTATAGTATTTAATGCACTGTTAGTATGACGGAACTAACAATACTAAACAGTGGAAGGACGAACCAATCTTTGATTACATCAATCGCTGGAGAACTCTCAGAGTTGAATGCAAAGATGGTTTGACCAAAACCTCTGCTTCTGAAATGTGCACTTGGGGTATACAGTTGGACTTGCTTTATGCTTTGCAGATGAGCAAGAACTAGCCATGAAGGCACATGACATGGAAATGACGATAGCAAACATCACGGCATGTCACCTTCTTTATATGAGTTTAACAAGGATAAAGGTGATTCTAAGAAGAGCTTTAATCCTCCAAAAGCCTCAATAAAGGAAACTATGACTATTTCTACTGAAGACCCCATGAAGATTTTAGGGAAGTCGAGCGCAGAAGGGAAGAAGGCTTTATTCTCTGAAGAGACAACAAAGAGGTGGCCTACATTGAAGGAGCTTCAAGAGAAAAAGTACTCGTTCCCTAATTCAGACTTGTCGAAAATGCTGGATGACTTGCTTGAAAACAAAATCATCGAACTCCCTGAACCAGAATAGCCAGAGGAGGCTGGAAGGACAAACGACCCGAAGTACTGTCATTATCACCCGGTCACTAGTCACCCTTTAGAAAAATTCATTACTCTCAAAGAACGTACATACAACTAGTCAAGGATGAGAGGATCATACTAGACTTGGATGATACCACTGAAGCCAATTGTATTTGCGCTAAATTTGAGTCATCGTCTTTACGATGAGAAAATTATATCCAACTCTACCAAGAGGAAAGACATGATTTGACTGCTTTGCTAATGGTGGAATTATTCACAATTTAGTTTGGAAATTTAGAGCCAGTTGTTGTACCAATGCTGGTACAAGCGCCTCCTCTAGATATCAAACTCACTATCGATATTCCAGAGGATGATGAAAAAGGGTGGACCATTATTACTTGGCGAAGGCCCAGGAACTAAAAGTGAGACCAACAACTGGTCCTACACTATAGGAAGAAGCATTGGAGGAAGAAGAAATCTCAATGGGTAAGAGGTAGGAGGAGCTTGAAAACAAACAAGAAGCATGACATTCAACCTGTAGACCTACTGGAGTAAAAGCCACTTATTCCTATCACATTGGAAGAGTTCTTCCCAATGGGCTTTTTTAATAGAGTCACTGTTAACATGACCTCATACACTGAGCTCGAAGATGAAGAAGATGGAGAAGAACAAAAGCAGAAAGATTCTCTAGAAGGGAATGATAAAACTTGACTATCTTAGAGGCCTTACCAGTACTTATAGGTTGGAGGAAAAATCTTTCACTTACCAAAAGAGACACATCAGTGTGTTGCGACTTCCCTTCACCACCAGAGCTTTATGCTGACATGGTTAAAAATGTTGGAGAGTCCTCAAATGGCCTTGACCAGTACGCCACTTGCAACACAACTATCATTTTCACTGCTGATGACTTGTTGCTTGTGACTGGTTATATCAGGGAGTAAAAAGTCAAGCGCATCTTGATAGATAGAGGTTTAGCTGTTAACATCATGCCTAAGTCTACAATGAATGAACTGGGAATCACGGTCGAAGAGCTTTCTAAGAGCTGAATGGTAATTTACGGGTTTAGCCCGGGAAGTCAGCGTGCGATCGACACGATTCGCTTAGAAATAACAATGGAAGATCTATCAACATCTTCAATCTACCATGCAATTGACTCCAAAACTTCATACAAATTATTAGTTATACACCCATGGCTTCATGAGAATGGAATAGTAGCCTCAACCATCCATCAATGTCTTAAG
>NCQT01011116.1:5737-16163 GCA_002740465.1 Stenocereus thurberi | reverse complement strand
GAAAGAAAAAAATTTAGAAAAGTTCATTTTTTTCTTGTGTTTGGTTTAAAGAAAATCACAAAGAAAAAAACTATGCAGGAAAATTAGGTGAAAAAATTGTTAGAAACAAGTGATAAAATTTAGCTCATAAAATTGTGAGGAAAGTTCCCAACCTCCTACAACCTTGCATTGCTTATATGATATCAACATGATTCAAGTAGTTCAACAACATTCAAATTTCTCATGCAAATTTTTGTATTTTTTCCTCCGTATTTTTTTTTCCTTCATATTTTTTTTCCTTCAACTTTTCTTTCCAATAAATTTTTAAGGACCAAACGGACCCTAAGTAAATATGCTAGCAATTTGATGAATCAAAGTGCCAATAATTCGTTATACAAGAAGGATTAAACACCAGAAAAAAGAAACCCATAATGTATAGTATAGCGACTATTTAGAGATTGTTCGTATTTACAACCTTACGTTACCCACCAGCCCGTCACCAAATATAACTATCTTGATTCATTAGATTTATGATATATTAATTTTTAAACTGATGTAGATAAATTTAATTTGTGTAATCTTAAGCCAACCATTAGTGGTGCTTGTCCTTGTAATGCATTGAATTCTTTTGTCATAACCATGCATCGTAATTCGTCATTAGCGAGCTTACCAATTAACATGCTGTGAAGTCCTCGCTCTTGTGTGCCACTATTCATTATTTTATCTCCCACTTTACGGTTTGCAGAGACTTTGATTTGGAAATCTGCTGTATAAGATGCTTTGTAATTTGTTGAATTTAAAGAGACAAGATTCGGTCCTTTTCGAATTTTTTCAGAAGTTTTCTACTGTGCTTCGGGGTAAAAATTTAAATAATATGGTATGAATAAAATGGATACAACTGAACAAACTTAAATCATATTTGCACAAATTTAAATTGCACCTAAAATATGTCAATCTATTTTAAGTAATTCACTTTTCTTCAAAAACTTCCATTTTTAAAGTGAATATTCCTTTTTTTACTGTATATCATATCAATATCAAATTAGTTTAAATTTTATCAATGTATTTAGAATAATTGTTACTGAATCGTATGTTTTCTAAAACTATATATAGTCCTCAACTAGTACTGGGAAAATGAGAAATGGAAGGCCACTCATAAGGATCAAACAAGCAATTAAATACTTGATACATCAATCCAAAGTTTGGAAATGCATTAGATCACTGAACTACATTAGATCACTGCAAATTAGATCCACATTACATCATGAATCCAAAAATAAAAGCACGTACAAAAGCAGAAATGAACATGGCATAAACCAACAATCAAGCACCCTCACATCGAACCAATTAAGAAGCAAACTCAATCTTAACATCCTTGATGACAACAACATCCTTCCCAGATCTAGGCACCAAAGTCACCGTGACACCCTCGTCGTCATCGGCTCCTAGATCCTCAATCAAGTCCGTCAAACCAAGCCTAAGAGTGGTCTTCATCTTCTTACTTTCCTTATCATGCTTGTGCTTATGAGGCACATTCACGAAACTCCCTGCATATTCAGTCTTGACTCGCGTCTTCTTAGAAGGAATATCATCCTCATCGTTCACATACACGTCGAACTTCACATATACGTTGCTTTTTTGGAGCTCCACCTCCACCACTAGCACCTCCTCAGTTTCCTTCTTTTCCTTCTTGCTCCTTGACTTTTTCGGCCTTTTGATGTCTGTTCTTATCACAGAGTCCAAAAGCTTTGGAAATTTGATTGGCGATGCTGCTGTTGTTGTTGCCTTGGCGGGATTGGGCTTAGAGAATAGGGTTGAGAGCCTAGATCTCTTAGGAATAGGTTGGGATTTGAGCCAAGGCAAGTCTACATCTTGGTATGTGTAACCAAGTTTCTTGGTGTCTAAGCAATCTTTGACTTGGACTCTTACAGCTTGGCCATTTTCATCATAGAAAATGAAGGATGCATTTAACCAATCGGAATCCGTAAAATCAGTCATCCTCTTACTCTTATCTTGATCTTTCCAAACGGACCACAATCGGTCAATATTGGCATGGTGGGCATAGAAGATGGGGTCTCGCGCAGCTGAGTAGAAGTTGCCCATATCCTCCAAGTTGGGTTGGTTTCGATCACCAGCCCAAACATGGATAGGCCCATGAGGGACGTTCTCAAGGGACCCACCTCCTCGGGGAAAGCCCCCTGCTCGGTAAGGTTGCCCTAGGAATAACTTTGCAGTTTTTGCATTAGACACCATTTGACGATACATGACAGTGAGGTTGGCTGAGATGAGGTCATTATTACTGATGTCAGTATCCTCACCATCAAAGTTGAGATCTGTTATCGTAGGGGGCTGGTGGGCCCCATCTCTTTCAGAGTCGTAGAGAGGGGAGCTAGGATCTGTATAGATGTTGGGCATTTGCATGCCTGGTGTGTTGTCCCAATTCCAAAAGGGTATCGCGAAAGTTGGATCATCGATCAACTTTCCCAAGATCCTCTCAAAAAAGTATAGGTAAAACCGATGGAAGGGTAAGAACAACCAAGATCCATGAACTTGGAGATCTAGATCTGGGAACCCGACTTGATGGTAACCCCCATTACAATAGGCACAATGCACCTTGGCTTGTTGATGAAAGCTACGTGGATCGCTATCAGGGAGGGCTTTCATTAGGGAAATAGCCCTAGTGAACTTTTGCAAGTATTCGCTATCAACTGAATGAGCTGGGGGCCTAACCCTTACAGTGTTGGGCGGAGTAGAAGGGAGACTAAAGTCGATGATACTTTGAGCCACTGGGGGACAACAGTTTGGGTCCCCTTGAGCACCCGGTGGTAGGTCAGCTGGCCCACATTGTGCCATAATAGGGGCGGCAATTGGGGTTGCGAGGGCGGTTGGCGCAACACCTAAGGTGGTGGCTGCTCCACATAGGCCTCCTAGCCCAAGGAGCATATTTCTTCTATCCAATTTGCCATTGGCATTTCCTTCATCGGTGGTTTTAGGGTTTTGGTCATCATTTTTGGTCACCTTGCATGAGATTTTTCGAATGGCATGGTGAGTTCGACACCTTGAAATAGAAAGTTGTGATGTTTTGGGGAAGAGAGGGTTTGAGATCTCGGTGGTGGTGGAGATGGTGGTGGCGATAGTAGGAGTGAGTGATGCCATTGTTGTGCTTGGCTAGCTAGCAGTGTGTCCAAAAGGCCTATGGCTTTTGGCTATCTTTATAGCAAGATGAGGAGTTTAATAGTCAATTGTTTATGGATTCTTTTCATAGTCAGTCGAATGAAATTGGACTATATTGGCTGGAAAGGTTGATTAATTAATTGGCAGTACGTAATTTATTATAATTAATGCATGCCAAAGAGATCGCTGACAGTGAATAGGAAGAAATCATTTAATTTAAAATTGTAGAAAGATCTTGTGCCTTGTAATTAAGTGGATGAGAATATTTCGAGAGATGTATTTGGTAGAAGAGTGAATTTCACAAATGCAAGTGGTCTTCTAAACTACTGCATTAATTAACGTTATTTTTGTTGGATAATTAATATAATGTAGCATTCCTTTGACCTTCTGTACGTGATGGACATGACTAGGAGGCTGCGGAAAGCATGTAAGATATATATCATATATATATATATATATATAGTTGTTACCATTCGAGATTGTGTGGCTGGTGGAGAATCTTTTAACCAATTAAGATGCAAGTTGATATTTTGCTATAACTAAATAAATATAGCGTGTCCATCTTATCAACCCTTTATTAAATACTAGTATTATATCCTCACAATGTAAAGATGTTAGTTAATTTTTTCTGAGATTATTAGTACAAATAATAAATAAAAATATATTATTTTTAAAGTAGATCAACAATTTTATAATAACATAAGTATTGTTTACTTTCTATTTTCATTTAAAATAACTCTAAATTGCTTTTGTTTTCATATGACAATGATTTATCATTTTTTTCACAATTCATCACACGTCTAGTTAATTAGTGATTGATATTTGTTAGGAGTTCAATGAACTATATTTTAATTTAACTTAATTTCATAAAAATTATATGATAATCTTACATATTATTCTGCATAAAATATATAAAAAGTCACTTTTCAACCATAGAAGAATATTCATGTAGCAAACTACTCTGACACAACTTTTATGCATCTGACGTTGTCCTATATATCATTCATAAATTATCATATGTGATTAAATTATTATAAAGCAATAAGCTCGTACTTATTTACAATGATCTTAAGATCTAACCTTTAAAAAAAAAAGTAGTAACAATTAAAATTAAGGTAAAATTTGATTATCTTATCTAATTTTATTCTTTTAATATTGAAAAATAAAATGAATCAATTTGAAATATAAAAAAATCAAGTGTTGCATACCAAGTTAACCATCTGAGGGCTTACTCAAAAACTAAAATAAGTTAGGAGTGTAAAATCATGCAATAAATAATTAAGTTAATAACATATAATAAATTCTAATGAATAGCATTAATGTTGATTAACAGGTCAGAACTAACATCTACCAATTGTAATTTATCAAATCATTACTTTGTGTCATGTAAGATGCCACATGTCATTCATACATTATTTGTATCTAACTTAATATATATATATATATATATATATATATATATGTCATGCATGTTTATAACTTGACTTCAATGAAATAGATGATCCAATATTTAAAAAAAAAAAGTCATGTGGGTTTTTTACATTTAGAACCTTTCATATTTTTCCTATTAATTTTTTCAACCCTAGTAATTTATATTTAATTTTGATCACCCCTAAGTTTTCAGTAGTGTATAATTTAAGTGATATTCCGATCAGAGTTTGAAAACATTGTAATGCAGGGCTATTTTGCCCTCATTTGATATTATTGCCTGAGCAATTATATTTTTGTATCTTTTAGCGGGATATAATAATGGAGATTAGATCATTTTTTAATTAACCCACTCTCTCATTAAAAAGCATTCTTTCACTCAAATTTATCTTCTCTTCCATCATCTTGCTCTGCCCTTTTTGCCTTTTTTTTCCCCTATTTACTCAAATAATTTTCAAAGTACCAAGTCTTCAACATATTTAGAACATATGCAATGGTGATCCATAATTTTGGATCATAAGCGGAGCTCACACCTTCCACATCATCTCACAAGCTAACTTTTTCTCTCTTCTCGACATCGTATGGATCACAAGCTTGGATCACCGAATAAAATAATATTTTATGAACCCTACCACTAACATATTATTGGGTTTAGACTTTCAAGGGCTTAGTTGGTAAAAAAAGAAAAAGAGAAAATCTATGGGGGCGGATCATGTCCGTGAGCTGGATCATGGGACGAGCGAAGCGGATCACTGATGCATGGTGTTTTTTTGGACCATAAGCCAAATTTTTACCTCGCGAGCCTTGCATTGCAGGTGCTCTAAATAGAAGACATTGTTGGGGCAATTAAATGCTACTTTATCTGTTACGTCATTATCTCACTAGAGTTGGATCCTATACTTAATGTGCCTCAATGGTTAAGGGTTGTAGAAATTAAGAGGAAACTATTAAGGCTTAAGATCGAAAATTAATATAAAAAACCTGACATCATGTCGGCTGCATAATTTATAGCAGATCAAGATTGAAATATTTGAAAAATCACAACTGTACGTGCCTTCCTTTTCTTTAAATTAGTCGGTTGGAAGGGATCTGAAAATCTGTAACTTTGACTAGGATAAATATTAATTAAGGCCAATAGAACATAATACCGACTATTTTATATGAAATGGTAAAATATAGAAAGAAAGAGGATGTTCCATGCTTGTCTTGAGGGATATGCTATATACGTATATACATGTCTTAAAATTAAACTATTGCCCCTTCATTGGTGCTACGAACATGGACACTGGAACGACCCCCCAAAAAACCGTACGTGAGGTTATGTACATTGCTCTTGAGCTCCACCTCCACCTCCATCTCGGCTACCAACACCTCCTCCGCAGCCTCCTTCTCCTGCGTGCTCCTGGATGTACTTTTTTGACCTCTTGCCATAAGTCCTAATCGCCTAATGTAATGACCTAGGAAATGTGACGGTCGATGTTAACCGTGATGTCGTCATGATCTTAATTGGTGGTTTCAGGACAACTAGAAGGGGAAGGGTTGTGAACTTAATTAGATTGTATTGGCATTAATCTGATAGCTAGCCTTCATAGCTATCTCTAGGTCTAATCTTCATAGCAATTAATTGGGCATTTTGTAGTGTAGACTGATCTAGTTTGATACCTAATCACGTCCTTTTCTCTTCATTATATTATTTTTTTTCCTAAGAGGCAATGTCTTGTACGTAATTTGAGCCAATTTGGACATAATATAAAAAAGGACAGTGTGGCACACAAGCATTCCTTGTTCACGTAGGGTTCAGGGAAGGGCCGCACCCCAATTTGGACATAATTTAACTATATATTTATTCACTGACTCTTGATTTGCTTTTGATTTAAGGGCAAGCTTAATTCTTTATATAGGAGAGGGACAAAAGAGTTGTTCTAATGGTTGAGGGAAGGGTGTCACACACATACATATGTATATACTTTGTGTGGTAAGATAAATGAAAAATATATATCACGCTTGTTTTTGGACTTTAGTAATACTCTATGAAATGTATCGATCATGTCAGTTTTTTTGGATAAATGTTTATCAAGTATGGTGCATTTTGATCTTCACCAAAAAAAAAAAAAGCAATCTGATTTTTCTTTTTAGGATTTCTAGATGCCAATAATCTATACTTTAAAGATATTAGACATCAATCTATAATTCATATTTAAAAATTAACACTCAATACATTGTATTTAAAGAACATTTATTTTATATAAATTAAACTCCAGTAAAACATGATTTGACCTAAGAAATAACTAGTAGCCCTTGAAAATTTTGTATAGGACCTTGAGAATTTTGCTTCTTTTGAATATTATGTTGTTCTCAATGGTTGTTCAAATCGGCATGGCATCTTGGATCCGTATTCTTGATGGACCAACCAATTTAAACCGCAAAAGAAACAGAAGTCGATCTCTTTCTTACCAAATATCACATACAATTTTATAAATATTTGAAAATCCAAAACCATTTTTTTTTTTGTAATAAAGAAATTTCAAAATGTACAAATTTATTGATTGCAAATATTAAGCCCTTGAAAAAACATATATATTCAATGACATAATACAACAAATTAAACAAAATACAAATTCAAAAAAAGAAAAAGAAAAAGAATGGGAGGGGTATTCCGTGCTAATCTAAAGAATCTGCTACCAAACAAGATTGACTTCAAAAAAGAATATGCACTCAATAGTAACTTTCTGAATATCATCCCAATGCAATTAGATGTGTAGATTATACAAAGTTGTGACAAACTGAGAATGAGTCGATTTACAACATAAATTGAATCACACAACCACATATTTGACGTAGATATTAATCCAAATTATGATCTCTTAACATCAAATTAAGAGCCAACAACTTATTGCAATTCAAGCAAGTATAAATGACTGCTGAACTTGACAACACAGTTTGGTGATCATGAAACAAACATCCCCAAGCGTACAATTAATTAGAAGCAAATCCAATCTTAACATTTTTGATGACAACAGCTTCATTTCCACACCTGGGCACCAAACTTACCACCACCCCTTCATCATCATCAGCTCCCAAAACCTCAATCAACTCTGTTAGTCCAAGTCTGAGGCTGGTACTCATCTGCATGGTATGCTCAGCGTCCTTGGGCTTATGGGGCACATTCACGAAACTCCCTGCATATTCGGTCTTCACTTGCATCTCCTTAGAAGGAATATCATCCTCGTCATTCACATAGACATCGAACTTCACATACTCGTCATGGTGGAGCTCTAAGTCCACCACCAGTACCTCCTCTGCGGCCTCCTTATCCTTCTTGCTCCTAGACTTCTTTGGCCTCTTGATATTTGTCCTTATCACAGACTCCAGTGACCTAGGAAATGTGATCGTAGATGACGGTGATGGTGGTGTCATTGCTTTGTCATCCTTATTAGGACTAGAGGATAGGGTTGTAGCCCTAGATCTCCTAGCAGTTGCTGCAGCATTGAGCCAAGGCAAATCTACATTTTGATACGTATAGCCTAGTCTCCTAGTGTCTAAGCAATCTCTGACTCTAACCCTTACAGCTTGGGCATTTTCATCATAGAAAATGAAAGATGCATTCAACCAATCCGTGTCAGTAAAATCTGTTTCCCTATTACTCCCTAAGGTTTTCCAGACAGACCACAATCGATCTAGGTTGGAATGGTGGGCAAAGAAGATGGGGTCTCGCCCAGCAGAGTAGAAGTTGCCCATGTCCTCCAAGTTAGGCTAGTTTCGATCACCAGTCCAGACGTGGACTGACCCATGAGGTACATTCTCGAGGGACCCACGTCCTCTAGAGAAGTTATCCCCCGCTCGATAAGGCTGTCCTAGGAACAAAGTTGCAGTCCTTGCATTAGACACCATTTGACGATACAAAACAGTCAGGTTGGCCGTGATGATTTGATCATTAGGAATAGCCGTGTCATCAAACCCGTCATAGTTAAGGTCCACCACAGTGGGTGGTTGGTGGGCGTTGTCTCTACGGGGGTCATAAAGGGATGAGTTTCGATCTGTGTAGATGGTAGGCATTCTCATGCCATCAGGGTGATCCCAGTTCCAGAAGGGCATGGCAAAAGTTGGGTCATTAATCAGCTTACCTAGGATCTTTTCGAAAAAGTACAGGTAATACCTATGGAAGGGTAAGAACAACCAAGACTCATGAACTTGTAAGATCCTAGTTGGGAACCCAGCTTGGCGATAACCCTCAGAACAATAAGCGCAATGCACTTTGGCTTGTTGGGAGAAACTTCTAGGGTCACTATCTGGAAGGGCTTTCATTAGGGACATGGCCCTAGTAAACTTTTGCAAGTATTCACCATCAACCATATGGGCCGGAGGCCTAACCCTAGGAGTGGTAGTCGATGGTGGGGTAAATTCGATGACATTTGTCGTCCCAGGGGGGCAACAATTTCTATCTCCCTGGGCGTTAGAGGGTAGCCGAGCTGGCCCACATCTTGCCGGATCTGGGGTGGTAATTGGGGCCGCAGATGTGGCTGGTGCACCAACCAAGGAGGTGGCCACCCCACATAGGCCTCCTAGTCCAATGAGCATATTTCTCCTATCCAACTTATTGGCACCAGTCTTTTCGTGGGTGATTTTTGGGTTTGGATCATCATTTCTTGCCACTCTGCACGAGATTTTTAGCATGGGATACTGATTTCGACATTTTGGGATCGAAATTTTCGGGAACAAGGGCTTCGAAATCTCGGTGGCTGCGGAAATGGTGGTGATAGTGGTGGTAAGGGAAGAAAGAGAGGCCATTTTAATTTCTACGTACGTTTAATTTGGGTGGTAGGCAAAATGCTTATGGTCGTGGCTAGCTTTATAATAAGGTGGCGGTTTAATTACTTGGAGTTGGTTTAGTACTTGTCAATGCATATATAGTTACAAATTGGATTAGATAATATACTAAAAGCTTGTTAGTTAGTAGACAGATCATGGGAAGAGATTATTTAGCTTAAATTATGGAAACGTAGCTGACTCGTTGAGGTCGGAATTTTGGACTTTTCAATTGCATTTGATATCTATAAAAACATTGAATTTTGTACGCATTCAAAATGTACATAGTTATCCACACTCATGAATTAATGTCTTGGTTGAATCATGTAATATAGTATATCAATTTCAGCTTGTCACTAATCAATAACGCATGATTTTTCAATGAAGATGCAAAATTTTGATATCATTTGATGTGAAATTAAATAATATAATATACAACATACCAAAGCTCAAGGAGTAAAATACAACGGGTAGTGCAAGAGTGGCAAAGTTCTTAGAATGTATATTATCACCATATTGTCTATCATTTCACCCATTTATAAGCTGTTAATGAGTGTAATCATCATCATATTTCACCCATTTAGGATGTCTGCTATACGAATTAGCAAAGATTTCAGAATTTCCAACTTAATATATAAACGATAGCTAGTTTGAGACCATAAGTAATTAATTTTCTCTTTTTGAAGGATAAACTCCAGTCACACACAATTTAAGGAGAATCAAACTCTAATCTTCCTTTTGAAAACTAGTTATTCTGCCACCGGAATTGCTGACGGTTTGTATTGCAGGGCTCGAATTGTGAGTTTGTGACACTGGAGTTTGTCTGACCTTACTGACTGTGAGATGTACAATATATTTATCTAAAATTTAAATGCAGATTTGCTCTAGTTCTACAGTTTTGAAGTTGATTTTAGTTGGATTATAGTCAATTTATCAGACCACAGGGAGGGATGGATGAATACATGCAGAGGCTACAGTGCCAGGATTAAATTAAACGCAATAGAATATAAAATATGGCCAAAGTTATTGATATAACTAA
>NCQT01011087.1:20382-30688 GCA_002740465.1 Stenocereus thurberi | reverse complement strand
TTCATAGTATTGTCAGTGAAAAAATGATAGTACATATATAAAATTGTTTTTCTGTGTTTGCAATTACGAAAAACTGCATACACATGCATAAATATCCAAATAACTAAAAGATTAAATCAATAATTATGGGACACATTGTCATCGTCATCATCACCACTTTGCAATGCCATATTTTCATCATCATCATCATCAGTGTCTTCAGCTTCATCCTCCCATTCACCTTCTTCACCTCTTCATCACCATAATCATGTTCACTATTCCCATCATGATCATCACTCCAATCATGTCCATTAACATCATCAGCTTGTGCAGTTTCATCGACTAATGTTGTGGCTATTACATTATCCACATTTATAGTTGTCATTCCTAACTGTTGATAGGCAAGTTCTAGATTATCCTTATCTTTAGGAGCACCGCGAGGTTTGTTTGGTAAAACTACCCACCAATTCGCTTTTCCTGATATCCCCTTAGGGTATTTAAAATATACCACTTGGGTTGCAGCATCAGCAAATATGAATGGGTCAAACTTTCTGTAACATCTAGTATGATTAACCTCGGGATATGGGGTAAATTTAGGATAACGTAGTCCCCGACGAGCATCCGGGTCAAACCACTCACAATTAAAAAGCAGACATTTTTTAAGTGGCTCACCCGTAAATTCAACATGAATAATTTCGTGAAATATGCTATAATAATCCTCTGATACTTCATGACCTTCGCCAACCCCTTTGACACACCTGCCACAATTATATGTTTCTTTACCTTCATTTCTAGCCTTGGTATGAAACCGATAACCGTTAACTTTATACCCAGAAAAACATTCCATTACTATATATCGGTCCATGAGATAAGTTCACTAAAAAATCTTGACTCTTATCATTAAACACCCGATAAGAATTGATCTATGAAGAAAAAAAGAAGGTAATCCTCTTTAGAGTTACAAAATTTTTTTTTAGGAATGGACGGTTACTTAAGAGAAATTACTTACATTATACTCAAACCACTGTGCAAAATTTGCGTCAATAAACAAGTCAACTTCCATATCACTCACATTTGGGTTATGACCGCGAAATTGATGTCTGAACCAACTGTGATATTTAACGAATGAAATTAATTAATTATTCAACAATCATTAAGTTTTCAAATGAAACTTTCAGTAATTGATATATATATATATACTTACTCCAAATATGGTTGCACTTCATCACAATTCAGTAAAATGTGAAGGCGGGTAACACGATGCTCCGGCTCAGTAAGATATCTTTTTCCACGATTTCCAAATGGAGTACCCTTACGGTTGAATACTGAAAGAGTTCACATTTGTGGTTCAGGTAGTTGTATACCCTCATTACGCCCAATACTTGGGCAATGCAAGCTTGATTGAAAATAATACTCAGCGAAATATTTTATCTCAAATGCTAAGTATGCGTGAACCATAGATGCCTCTACACGAGCTTTATTCTTTGCCGTAGGCTTCAACCAGCCAAACTACCTTTCAAAAGGATACATCTATCGATATTGAACAGGACCACCCAACAAAGCTTCTTCGGCTAAATGAATGGGCAAATGTTCCATGACATTCTAAAAACCAGGCGGAAAAACTGTCTCTAATTTACAAAGAATTATAACAATGTTCTTGTTCATCTCTTCTAGCATGCTAAAATGTAACTTACTGGAGCATAGGTTTCTGAAAAATTCACTCAATTCGACCAAGGGTCCAAACACATCTTCTGGTAGAGCAGCAAAAGCTATTGGAAGAAGATTCTCCAAAACACATGATGATCATGACTTTTCATATTTTGCAATTTTGTGTTAGATGAATCTACCTAATTTTTCACATCAGAACAATAACCATCAGGCATATGAACCTCCCGCAACCATTGACAGATAGCCCTTTTTTGAGGTAATGGTTGGCTTTTGGCTTACACAATCTATCAATTGACCCTCTTATAGCTAAGTTCAACTCTTGCTTACTGCATAGAATAGACATATCCATCCTTGCTTTGATATCATCCTTTGTTTTTCCAGGAATATCCATCACTATGTTTATAATATTTTCACTGAAGTTTTTCTCAATATGCATAACATCAAGGTTATGCCTCAAAAGTTGAAGCTTCTAATACGGTAACTCCCAAAAGATACTTTGCTTTGTCCAATTATGTTCATTTTTCTCAAATCCCGGAATTTGAAAATGGATATCTGTAGTCACTTTAGGCAATGTCGGTACTATATCAGACAACATTTCACCAGAAATTCTTTAGGGAGGGCCAATGTGTATGCTCTTCCTTTTACGAAAAGCAACTTTATTAGCTCTAAAATAATGATTCCGAGGCAAGAACCGACGATGACAATCGAACCAAGATAACTTTCGGCCATGCTGTAACCGAAATGCACAATTTTGATGCATACAAACCGGACATGCTAACAACCCATGAATACTCCAACCGGATAACATACCATAGGCAAGAAAATCATTAATTGTCCACATCAACGCAGCATGAAATCTAAAAGTTTTCCCACATCAAACATCAAATGTATCCATCCCAACATCCCACAGCATTTTCAACTCATCAATTAAGGGTTGCAAGTACACATCAATCCTATTTTTCGGATTTGTTGGACCCGGAATAATACAACTTAAAAACATGTATGGAGTAGTCATACACATATCTGGAGGTAAGTTATAAGGTGTAACAACAATTGGCCGCACAGAATACGATCTTCCAGATATGAAAAATGGTGTGAAACCATCAGCACAAAGACCTAACCTTACATTCCGAGGCTCTGCTGCAAAGTTTGGATACTTTTGGTCGAAATGCTTCTAAGCTAATCCATCCGACGGATGCCGGAGAACACCCGATTCTTGGTGGTGCTCATGATGTCATCTCATATGGACGGCTGTCCTTTTTGAGGCATACAGTCGTTGCAATCTTGGGATTAAAGGTAGGTAGTGTATTTTAGCATATGAAACATCCTTATGACCTCGTTGGCTAGATTTCTTTGGTAATTGTCTTGCATGTCCATAAAATTTGTATGTGGACAAACCCTCATCCTATTTATAATAAAGCATGCAATCTTTAGGACACAATCAATTTCTTGAACATCCATACCTAAATCTCTCATTTTTCTGAGCTGCTGATGATAATTTTTGGGAATGCCACTTTCAGAAGGGCATATATCTTTCATCAGACCAACAACTTCATTGAAACAACATTGAGACATGTTGTGCCCCGATTTAATACTAAGTAGCCTCACAGATGTTTCAAGTTCAGTTATGTTACACCCGTCATACAACGGTCTTTGAGCAGATTCAAGCATAGTGTAAAATGTCTCAGGATTTACGTCATGATGGCTACTCCTGTTCATTTCATTAGCTTGGAAGGCAGCATAAAGCATGTTCTCCATATGATTATGATCGTTGTGATCGTAATCAAAATTCATAGAATGTGAACTACTTGCACCTCCTGCTTCCGAATTATCTTCTTCTCCATAACTTGTCCAATATCAATAATTCTTCACAAACCCCTTTCTATACAAATGAGACTTTACAACGTCAGGTGCAAAATATTGCATATTCTTACATGTCACACATGGACATCTATAAACTCCATCAATTCTATACTCCTCCTGATTTTGTGCAAATTCATCAAACATATTAACTCCCATCGACCACTCATCTCTAAGTCCATGTCCATTAGGATTTCTTCTCCTATGATGCTATGGCCCATCCATATGTTGCTAATACGATTTCCTTATTGTTAAGTAAACTACAAGTCATTGTAATAAAAATCTTTTAGAAATCTATTTAACCAGTTCAACATATATATATGTATTACATAAAAATATATTTAATAGAACTATTAAATATATCATCACACACCTAATTAAGCATCAAACATAAATTACATAATTTATTTCACACTTAACATACTTAAACAAAGAATAAACATACTTAATATACTTAAACAATTCAACCAAAATTTCACATCACTACATTATTTGTAAAAATAAATGTAATCAAGCATCAAACACAAATAACATTATTACTTCGTACTTCATCCAAATAAATAAATCCAAACAAAATTAATAAGATATAATACGATTAACATAATGAGCAAACTTCAATTAATATATACTTAACACACCTCAATATATACTTAACATACCTAAAAAAACACATACACTTCACATACTTACAAAACATTAATATATATCACAAATCCAACAAAATACAAACATACTTAGGAAATTATTATACATGTACATACTTATCATATTTTACATCCTAAAACAAAACACATTACACATGTCTAATGTACTTGAACATTTCATAATAATTATATAATTATTATAAATGTATATACTTATCATATTTTACTCCACTTATTCAAATCAATACGCTTCACAAATAAAATTAAAATTTAACATAATTCACATCCATATTTTACGAAAAAAATAAATTTGATATTAAACCAACCAAATCAGACGAAAAATTGACCATATCTCAAAAAAAGAATGTTATTCACATACTTACCAAAAATTAATATACACAACAAATCGAACAAAAAATAAACATACTTAACATTCTTAAACCATTTACCAAAACAAAACATTTATTACATATGCTTACGTACTCACAACTATTTCAATTATTCAAATCAATATACATTACATATTAAATTAGAGTTACATTACACCTTTTCCCTATCAAAAAAATTCTCACAAAACCTAAAATACAACAATTAATGTAATTAAACATATATGCTAAAAATAATAAATTTAACATAACGATATTATTTTTCCACATAAGCCTCATTAAGCATCAACCACAAATTAAACTACTTATTTCACACTACATCTAATTAAACAAACCCACACAAAAACAACAACATACTATTAACATACTTAGCAAACTTAAATTAATATATACTTAACATACCTAAATATTGTAAAAATATAAGAAAAATTCTCAACATATCAAACAAATCATAAAAAAATTAAACATACCTCAAAAAAACATACATGCTTAACATATTTAACATTTTATAATAAACAAACTTGTTTTACTTAAATTATTCACATCAATAAAATATATTATACATGCTTAACATATTTAACATTTTAAAATAATTAAATAATTATTTCAGATGTGCATACTCAACATGTTTTACTCCACTTATTCTAATAAATATATTTTACAAATTAAATAAAAAACTAACGCAATTCACATTCATATTCTATAGAAAAAATAAATACATTAAACTAAACAAACATGCTTCAAGATTAAAATTCACAACAATGAACATCACATAATTAACACAATTTTAAAGCGCAACAATTCTACTAACCTTTAAAACCAGAAAAAAGCGTATTACCGGTGGCAGCGGCAGCACTGGCGGCGTTCGTGGCGGCGACCAAACATGAAAAATCAAGACCGTAAAAAATATCAATTAACTTAACTATTTCAACTTTAAACAAGAAATTAACAAAAAAAATCACTTACCGTTTAATTTTCCGGCCACTAAAACCTTCAAACCTCACTTTCTCTCTCTTCCTTCTCCTCCCTCTCTTTCTCTTCGAACCTCTTTCTTTCTCTCAAGTGCCCGGCGAAACACCCCCCCAAAATTTAAAACCCACAAGCTGAGCCTCGAGATCTGTGCTTCAAAATGACCGACGGAAAACCCGACAGAAAGCGACAAATTTTCGTAGGAAATTCTTACATNNGTCGGGCCCCATCTATTTTTCCATCGGGTCTTCTAACATTTTCCAACGACCGTCTATTGCGTCGCTTTTTCCGTCGGAGTTTGGCATCGTTTTTGTAGTGAGATAGTGATGGTTAGTTCTAGGGACGAGGGCCATCCGAAGGAGGAGGATGATCCTGAGGAAGATCAGGACATTGATGAGCTAGTGGTGGAGCAACAGTTAGAGCAGGAGATGGATGAAGCAGTAGTGGAGCAATAGCATAAGTAGGAGGCTGGTGATGCCGAGTCAGGGGCATTGACTAGCAGTTTCGATTCAGGCGAAGAGCCTGATGATGAGTCCAACCCGGATTACGATCCATCTAGGGATCGTTCGGTGGTTCTAGGGGTTGGTGTTAGTAGACTTCTTTTGTTTGAGGCCTGTTTGTATATAGCATGGTTAGTTTGGATGGATGTATTTTGTGTAGTATGACATTGTATATAGTCAGTTAGATCATTCTGACTATGGGACTTAAATCCATTTCTCTTTTTTAGGCATGTGGCAGATTTAGGGTTTTTGGGGCTAGCTAGTGTTTTAGTTGGGTTAGAAGTAAGAGATAACCATAGTTAGTCAGCTAGATGTGACTTTATTTTAGGGATCTTATGTATAAACAAGTAGCTATGTATGTAAACAAAAAGTTGAAATGATGTAATTAAGCTTTGGGTTTTGTTTTTAATAATATTTGAGCTATATTAAATGTATTTATTGGGCATGCTTATCTTACATGTTTGGGTATTTCAGTGATTGAATTATTTCATTTAATGTATGATCAGAATATTCAAATCAGTGCACAATAATGCAGAGGTTCATGTAGAGGAAATATCAGATCATGACCAGGGATCAAGTGAACAAGCCTCACATCATGTGCCACCAAATTTTGGCCAAATGCCACCAAATACCCTTGAGTTCACTAATGACATTGGGGACCCGAACTACTGGCTGGCCTTCGTAGCTGAACTGATGAAGCAGATTTCCCAAGTACCTACTGAAACCCTTCCAAAAGAGGATAAATTAGCGGATAGAGTAGCACGACGCAACCCTAAAGTGTATGATGGAACTTATGATCCAGTAGTATTAGAGGAATGGCTAAGGGGAATGGAGAAAATCTTTATAGTGGTAGAAGTGCCGGAAGAAAAGAAAGTAAACATTGTGATATGTATTTGACTGGTGAAGCTGATATTTGGTGGAATACTGTTAAGGATAAGCTCGTAGAGCCTGAATTCACCTGGTGTAAATTCCTGACTGAGTTAAGGGCAAAATTTTACCCAGTTATAGTCCAAAGGCAAAAGGAGAAAGAGTCTATGGAGTTGAAAATGAGTGGCAATATGACCGTGATGCAGTATGCTAGTAAGTTCACAGAATTATCCAGGTTTGTTCTTGAGTTTGTATCATCTGAAAGGTTGAAGATGGGAAGGTTTGAAGAGGGTTTGGCCTTTTATATTCGAAATCAGTTAGTTGGGTAACCAATTTTGACTTACCAAGAACTATATGAGTGAGCGGCTGAAGTGGAGCAAGTAAAGACAGAGTTGAGAGCCCTGAATCCAATCAACTAAAAGAGAAAGGAGTTTGAGCGAGGAACTCCAAGTGAGAGTGTGAACTAGAAGAAACCCTTCTCCCGCTCCTCCCAAGAGCCATCCTGTAGGCTTGATAGAGCCCTGTGCGAAATATGGAAGAACAAATCACACCATCCCTGAATGCCGAGTAGGAACTAATAAGTGCTTGTGGTGTGGAAGCCCTAAACACCTTATTACTGCATGCCCCCGAAGGTTGAAGGCTGTAGGTAAAGGTACACAAAACCCTTAGCCCCACCTTGCCAAGGGGCCTCACTACCAAGGCCTGCAGCAATAAGACGAGCGCATGTAATGAGCAAGAAGAAAGCTGCCACCTCCGGTATGGTAGTCGCTGGAGCTCTCTTTTTAAATTCAAAGTCATTTTGTATGTTATTTGATTTGGGTGCTACTCATTCATTTATATCCACACGATCTACCTTGTAATTGAATCTGGAGGATAGGAGGACGGAAACCAATTATAAGATCAAACTACCCAATGATTCCGTGATTAAATGCCCCATCTCCTATAAACTTGTTCCTATTACCATTGGTGGAATCACCTTCCTTATGGATTTGAATCAATTTGATTTATCTAATTTTGACATCATTCTAGGAATGAATTGGTTGCACACCTATGGAGCTAAGATTGACTGTGAGGATCTTAAGGTTATTTTGAAGGATGAAAAAGGGAGAGAAGTATTCTTCTATGGGCAGAGAGAGGAAAAATCCTATCCCTTGATTTCTGTTATGAAAGCAAGTAAGCGATTATGTCAAGGGTGTATTGGATATTGGTGTTATGCTATTGACACCCAAGCAAAAGAAAAGAAAATGGAAAACAGTCTTGCCATTTGTGAGTTTGAGGATGTTTTTCCTGAGGAATTACCAGGATTACCCCCGTAGAGGGAAATTGAATTAATCCCTGATGCCCAACCTATTTTCAAAACCCATGTTGTATGGCCCCAACTAAGCTTAAGGAACTGAAGATTAAGCTAGATGAGCTGTTGCAGAAGGGCTTTATTAGGCCAAGTGTGTCACCATGGGGTGCCCTAGTGTTGTTCGTAAAGAAAAAGGATGGAACTTTAAGGCTGTGTATTGACTACAGGGAGTTGAACAAGATCATCATCAAAAGCAAATATCCTTTGCCATGAATAGATGACTTATTTGATCAATTGCAAGGAGCAGGAGTCTTCTCCAAGATTAATTTGAGGTCAGGGTACCATCAACTTAGGATTAAATTTGAAGACAACCCCAAGACTGTGTTTAGAACTAGGTATGGGCACTATGAGTTTATTATAGCGATGTCATTTGGTCTCACCAATGCTCCCAGAGCCTTCATGGATCCTATGAATAAAGTCTTCAAATCCTACTTAGATAAGTTTATAGTGGTGTTCATAGATGACATCCTTATCTATTCTAAGGACAAAGATGAACATGCTGATCATTTGAGGATGGTGTTACAAACCCTAAGGGAGCATTAACTTTATGGCAAATTAAAGAAGTGTGAATTTTGGTTGGAAGAAGTGGTGTACTTAGGTCATGTGGTTACAAAAGAAAGAATCAAAGTTGACCCCCAGAAGCTGAAGACAATCACAGAATGGTCAAGGCCTACGAACATCACTGAGATTAGAAGTTTTCTGGGTTTATCAGGCTATTATCAAAGGTTCATCAAGGACTTTTCGAAAATAGCTTCGTCCTAGACTTATCTGCTGAAGACAGCTATTAAATTTGAGTGGACAGAGAAGTGTAAAAGAGCCTTTCAGAAGTTAAGGCAATGATTAACTACCGCTCCAATCCTAACGCTACCCGTGGAAGGTAAGGAGTATACCATCTATAGTGATGCTTCAAAGAACGGTTTGCGGTGTATTTTGATGTAGGAAGACAAGGTAGTAGCTTATGCCTCTCAACTGCTCAAGCCTTGTGAGAAAAACTATCCTGCCTATGACTTGGAGTTAGCAGCCGTCGTCTTTACACTGAAAATTTAGAGATATTACTTATATGGAGTACCATGCAACATATATACTGACCATCAAAGTTTGAAGTATATATTCACCCAGAAGGAGCTCAACTTGAGGCAACGACATTGGCTTGAGTTGCTTAAGGATTATGATTTACAGATTCAATATCATCAAAGAAACGTAAATGTTGTAGCAAATGCACTGAGTAGGAAAGCCCATTATAGTCCAAGTATTGTGGTGATTACCCAGGTGAGTCTCTTGCAAGAGCTTCAGGACTTGGGAATTCAACTAGTGTCTCATAAGCAAGCACATGTTCAATTATCAGCACTTACCTTATAGCCTTCCATAGTGGAGGAAATTCGAGTGAACTAGGAAAGTGTTCCTTAACTCCGAAAAATAAAGCAGAATTTAGAGAAAGGAAAATCTCCTGGGTTTGTAGTACACGAGGATGGGACCCTACGATTCTAGAATCGCCTATGTGTACCCCAAAATGAGGAATTAAGGAAACAAATCCTAGAGGAGGCTCATAATACTTGCTACTCGGTGCATCTAGGAGGCACTAAGATGTACAGAGATTTAACACAATACTTCTGGTGGAATAATATGAAGAAGGAGATTGTGGAATACGTAGACAAGTGTTTGACCTACCGGAAAGTTAAAGCAGAGCATCAGTGACCCATGGGTGAACTGCGACCCTTAGAAATTCTCACTTGGAAGTGAGATTCGATCTCAATGGACTTTTCTATGGGTTTACCCCTTTCTGCCTCAAAGAAGAATGCTATCTGGGTCATAGTTGATCGACTCACCAAGTCAGCACATTTTCTGTCAATTAGGGATACTTGGGGAGTCGAAAAACTAGCTAACTGTATGTTAAGGAGATAGTCCGCCTGCACGGGATCCCATTAGACATAGTATCAGATGGGAATCAAAGATTCCAAACCCGATTTTGGTAAGCACTTCAAAAGGCCTTTGGGACCCAATTGAACTTTAGCAACTCTTATCACCGTGAGATAGATAGGCAAATTGAAAGAGTGAATCAAATTCTAGAGGACATGTTAAGAG
>NCQT01010988.1:0-15702 GCA_002740465.1 Stenocereus thurberi | reverse complement strand
CTCTCTCTCCCTCTCTATATTTCTACTTGTAGTTGAACTTGAACAGTTGAAGTTGAAGTTGTTCTCTGTGGAGCATTTTCTCGAGTAGGTGGTGGGCACTTGCCTTTTAAGTCTTCTGACTTTTATTTGGAATTCCGTGTTTTCTTCACTTGGGTTTGTGATTTTGGATCCAACATTCCGGAAGAAGTGTCAAAGTTGCAATCTTTTTGGGGAGGTAATATGGACTTTCTTGGGTTTTCCTTCTTTCTCTTGTGTCTCTGCTGGTTGGCTGTTTGATGAATGTTTCTGGGCAATTTTCAACCTATAGTTGGGGCGCAAATGCTGTGTTTGTTGAGCACTAGTTGGGTAGTTGCTGAATGATTCAGATTCTGTTTCTGGGTAAGTAAAGAAAATGATGAGCGGTCAAACTGTTGAAGTTTTGAATTCATTTGTCATATGGTATCTATTACTGTTAGTCTGTTACTCCTGCCTAGCTATTAACGTTACTACAAATCTGTAAATGTTATGCTATGTGCCATAGTTACATACTTACATTGAGTGCTCTGTTCCCATGTTCCAATTGGAAATTTTTTTGCTTAATTTTCCATGCGTGATGCTTCTGCTGTGTTCTGTGGCTTGTTCTCCCTCTTGGGTTGCCTGTCTGACCGTATTTTCTTTGATGAATTGCATCCCCTCGGTTGCTGGGAAATTTCATCACTTCTTTTTCTTTTAAAAAAAACATATGAATGAATTTCATCTTGCATGTGGTCTTCCGAATAGGATGAGTGGATACATGCTTTTGAGTTTTGAGAGCCTACTTGCCAAATTTTGTTGAGTTGATTACACTGTCTTATGATTATGCTTCCCAGTTTGCCCCCTGCTCTGGCCCCAGGACTTACAAGTTACAATAGCCCGAAAGAATACATATTGATGGTCTAGTTTTTGACTAATTGATTGCATTGTCTTTATGAATTCTTGTTTTTTCTGTTTGCTAATCAAACCCGCCCCATTGCTAGGAGCTATTTTGCCCTCTGTGATGCTTTTCGATGTCAATTTTTGAGAAATTTCTTTTCCAACTTTTGTTAATTCACCATGCGGATTAGGGCCAACCTCTTCTTTCTTTTACAAATGATCGTATTCGAACTTGTTGATTTTATACTTTTCAACCCTTCATGAGATCTTTGGCTTTCAGTTGACGGTATCCTCATGTATCAATCCAGCAATGTATCAACATTCTCCCATATGCTGTCCTCACTTTATCGTTTTGAATTAATGGGAATTCTGTAAACGATTTGTTCTGTTCTGCCATTTGCATTCATCTTGTGCACTCTGCCCTTAGCGGAGCAGAAGTTCATCGTTATTCCTTTTGATTGTTTATTGGCTAATCTTATTTCGTTCCAAATTCCTTGATATAGGTTGCAGAGGAAGACCTCAGGCCTATCTGGAAATTAGAGAAGTCGGACAAGCTGGACTGATTGAAGGCTTAGCATGGGAAATAAATATGCTGACAAAGAGAATCATCAGAATGGAGGAGATGTAGTTTATAGCTCTGGGAAGAGTGATAAAGTCATAGGCCCTAGTACCCTCAATATTTCAGAATCTAAAACGTGGAGCCTGGTAAAAGGTGCAAAACCAGGAATGGTGATACTGCGTTTCACACAGTCGGAAACCGGTAAAAGCTGGTCCCAGGAGCTGTTCTCCAAACGATCTTGTGGTGTAGGGATTAGGGTCCCGAAACATCTTGTAAGTTTAGATGAGAAGTGTTTGAGACGATGCTTGGAAGTAATGCATATTAATGCATTGAAAGGAGCTTCTTGTGCTTTATCTGTAAACTTGAGTTTCTCAGATATGGGATTTATACCTGAATATGTGACAATTCCAAAAAGTAGTTCATTCGAAAGGATGAAACATGCAATTGACTATCCTATGGTTGTTGGAACTGGGGATTTAGATGTGAGCTCAGTAGGTGAAGGAATTGTGGGGTCTGTTATGGGAAGTGACAGCATGGTGAGCATATTGAGAAGTCCCTTGTTTCAGAGACTTGGAATCTCGGATCATGAGGCAAGGCTTGGAGGGACGAGCTTATTTGAAAATAAAAGATGCATTCTTCCTGAGTACCAGAGCTCTCCTGGTCAGCTAAGTCTCAGCCCATTTCAGAAGCCTGGGAAGAAGACCCTGGCTTTTAGAAATCAGGAATACAGATCTGATTCAGTGCAGCAAAGTCCTATCTCCATATCAAGTGTACTATCTGTGCCTTCTGATAAATCTTCTGCATCATCTTCTTCTCCCTGCGAGTCTCAAGGAATGCTTCAATGCACATGGGAAGGTGGTATTCCGCACTTTGCTTTCTCTTTGGAAGAACAGAAAGAACTTTATGTAGCCAATGTGTGCAAAGTTGAGGTAGCCAATGATAAGACACTGGACTATGTCTACTCCTTTCGTTTATTGCCAAGTGGCCGAAATTTGTTTGATTTTGCTGACAGTGAGTCTGATCTTGTTGGCGAGATGAGAGTTTCAACATCATTTTCACTCTGTTCAAATAATTCAAGAGTCATGGAGACCGAATTTGTTTTGGTTGGTGCAAATGAAAACCATGTGGGGAATATGCAAGTTTCGACCCTCAATAACAGGCGAACCTCGAAATTTTCAAAGGTCATGGAAGTGTGTAAGGGTGGTCACTCATTAAAGCAGCGAAGCCCCTCCCTATTTGGTCGCAATCCCAAATATTTTTCCGCAGAGAAGGGCTTAGAATTTTGCAACAGTTTGAATCAACAAAGAAGAGCTAATCTTATAGGGATTGATTTTACGCCAAATTTTGAACTGGCAGCAATTGTTGTGAAAGATCATATCCAACACGAGACAATTGAAAAGGAAGTTGGAGGCTGGGGCCTTAAATTTCTCAATAAAGCTGAGATCAAGCAAGACACTGTTTCTCCAGATGCCTCTGCAGCTGCAGAATGTTGTCCAAGGAATGCGAGCAAGTGTTCTAGGACCATGGACATTATAGTTCCTGCGGGCCATCATGGTGGGCCGAAAACCAAGGATGGTGGGCCTACTAGTCTCATAGAGAGGTGGAGATTAGGTGGGCACTGTGATTGTGGTGGCTGGGATATTGGTTGCCCACTAAAAGTTCTGAAGGCTAGGCCAAGAAGAGAAGAGGGTTCGCCCTCTTCCGAATCACCTGGTGACTGCAAATCATTTGTTGTTTCAACAGAGGTGCGTTTTTGCTTTTCTGTGAAACGTTCTTATTTTATTTCCTCATGCCTTTGTTTCCCAAGTTATATGGCTTTGTCTTCGAAGTTATATGGCTCACTTTTCCGACTAAGTGCATTCATGCTAGAAAGTAGAGACCAATAACACGTGTGCTTTTGCGGTTTTCGTGTGCTTATTAAGCTGGCTTATATCAACTGTTATGAGTGATGGGTTGGTAACATGAAAAGAAGGCTGAGGGAGGGTTTTCTACCTGGCTAGTCAAATTGTACTATTAAAGAATTTGCCTCTCTGCTGCACATCCACCTGTTATTTATTTCTCATGTACTTTAAAATACACGTATCTTGTATGGGTTCTCGCACTGAGACCATAGAAGTCGTCGACCCTTCTCCGCAATGTAGCTTCATGCTTGCTTTTAGATTTCTTTTCATCTTGGAAGCTATCTTGATGCAATGCTTGGTTCGGCACCTACCAATATGGTACTCCTCCTGCAACCCATGTCCTTTGGCTGGCAAAATCTGAGCCCATTTGGCTATGGTTCGGGCTCATTAAAGTTCTAAACAAACAAAATGATGAGCTACGTCAATTCCAAGTATGTTTTGGAACTTTAAAGGTGGATAATTGAGTTTAGTTAGGTTTACTTTGCCAAATCTACTTTCTGTTCCTTGTATTGCAGCTATATATGCATCAGTAGTGTCTATAGTCAGGTTTGTTTTGTATTATATTCTTGAATTGCAACTATATGTGCATGAGAGTTGCCTACCTGCTAACTTTGCCCACTCAGTCTATTCTCTAGCCTTCCCTGTTTCTTAGCCACCGCTGAAACTTTCTGGGAGGGCGAGGTACCTCAAGCAAATTCTCTCCACTGCTGGCCTGGTTCATTTTACCCCTAGAAGCTTGTAGTTACCAGAGCAAAGTTCTATCAACATCCAAGTTCCATGTAAGAAAGCTCAACCAAATTTAAATGGATACCTTGATGTCCCATTTGGACTCTCTCTCTCTCTCTCTCTCTCTCTGTGGGGGGGGTGGGGTGTTCTGATGTTAGTGATGTGCAAAGTACAGCGTTTGTTTCCATTCTATATTAAAATAGTTGACTCTGTCCTAATCCTATGTAAAAAGAAGTAGAGGAATTCATTGATGCCTTTTCCTTTTGGCTTACTATAATTTAAGCTAACGAATCCCACAAGAGTGATTTTTCAACTGTCATGAAGGGACAAATGTTGGAAAGCTAAACATGTGGAAAATACTGTGTCGCCTTTGTTTCCTGATTTATTCTGGGGATTTCGGTGTGGCTCAGGCGATGAATTGCAATAAGGAACATGGTTCACTATTTACTCATTCTAGTCTAGGTACTTAGACTGGCTTAATGATCAGCTTGGCTGCTCGTGCCAATACCTTTCTTGCTTATTTGACAACATCCATTTCAAGTTTTCCCGGGTTTTCAAAAGCACTTTATTAATCTTGTAACTACTTTATCAATCATGTAACTACTAATTCACCTGTTAGATGAAGACGACTGGGTTTACACTTGATGCAGGGTTTAAAGCAAAGTAGACCAACCCTAAAGATGGTGAACATTCATGAAGGCTTGTATTTCATCGGTTTCCAGTCTTCTTATCTGTCACCATTGCAGTGTTTCTCAATTGCAGTGGCAATCATTCACTCTCAGAGTCCATCTCTTCGACCAAAACATGTACATGATTGATTGTAGTGACAAAACAAAATTGTCACATATTGCAAGGTTCTGTGTATATTGAGCATTTTTTGAGTGTCTTATAGCAGCAGCAAAACCAGGATTAGCTGAATTACAATATGATTTCCTGTAATTATTAGCCCCTAGGTAGAGGGTGATTTATTATTAGCAAGTAGTTCTGCGACCCGTCTGTGTGTTAATCATGCAGTAATTTTAGCACTTTCAGAACACTCATGGTTTCTTGTCCGGCTGGTGGGCGGTGAGCGTTGCTGTTCTCCCATCTGTATATGGTTTGAATTATCGCAAACGAGATGATCATTGTCTTGAAATCACTGTGGTACTGAATGGTATTTATTTCTTACACCGGATTCAATCTCTTTAAAATAGATGCATTGTGTGTTGATATGAGCCATTGAGGTTTCTTTTAGCAAAGGAGTTAACATATTCACATAAACACAAAGTAACCTGCATTAGTAGGGGCACTAACTGTGACTTGACGAGCCGACCGATGCGCAATGCTAACAACAGCACCAGCAACCTTAGCAACATCGTACTGAGTAGGATTGATGGAGTCACAAACTGCATGTTGAACAAGACAAAGGCTGCTAATTTATCATAAGTACTTATCATTGATATATTCAGTGATTTTCAGCACAATCTGACATTAGAATATGTTCTTTTGGATTTGTGAGAAATATTGATTTGTTCTTATTGCTGAAACATGCTAAAAGTAGTTCAAACATACTGAATTGTGCTGCATCGTATTGAATCATGACAATTTGACTTATATCATAAAAGATTAATTGTGCTAAATGACACTATGCTAAAAGTTGTCGAATGATGATAATAAGTACTTATGATATGTCCAAAAAGATAATGTTCACATTAAACTAATGTTAACACATTGTGCCTTTTTTTTTTTTTTGGGTGGTTCGACATTGTGCTAATTATAGATGTGCTCAAAATTCATCCTCAGTTTCTTTTTTTTTCCCCCTCCTTTTTGTGGGGACTCTAATAGTTTAGCATGAATGGATGAAGAAATGACTTTTATAGAGGGATGGCCAGTTGGCCATAATGTTTTTTAATAAATCATTTTGAGCGAGATATGGGGTGGCAATGTAACCTGCATTTATATTTATTTATATTCATTTAAGATCCGTATAATTGTTAAATGAATGATTATATTTTATATTTTGATTATATTCATGCACGGATAAATTTATCATCTGATAATACTTATAGTGTGAATTACCAATTTACCACGTCTCAATCCTACGCCTGTGAGTTTGTTGGCTTAGCCTCTCCCATGTAAGTATGCTTGTTATTTTGAAAATAAATGTGAATGAAAATACTCATTACGGAATAATCTGATTTTCCAAATGTCAGTTCCTGACCTATCCTTCTCCACCCCAACCCCCAAAAAAAATAAAAATAAAAATAAAAATAAAAATATACAAACACTCAACGCCAGCGGAGTGGGTTGAGGGTAAAATGGTCCTTTCAGGGTCAGCGTAAGCCGAAAGCCCGAAACCCTAGTTTAGGCATCGCATATAAAGTCGCCTCAAAACCCTCACTCCTCTTCTTCGTTGCCTCTCCTCCTTTTCCTTTTTCCCTCTCCAACTCTACTGGGAACGCGAAAATGTCGAAGCGAGGTATGTTTCTTTCCCTTAGTAAATTCAGCACTTGATATGTTTTTGGATGCTTGTTCTCTGTATGATTTCTTGTTCATTGTCATTGGAATAATTCGAAGATGACCAAACAGAGCTAAAATCTGGTCTATGTTAGATGTAGAAATTTTTATGAATCTTGCAGTTCAAACAACTATGCAGATTCAATGGTTGTAGATTTGGTTTACGTTTTCTTTGTGGAATATGATTAGGGCTTTGCTTTGGTTTTCTGTTTTTTTGGCTGAATGGAATATGATTAAGTGTTGGCAGAGTTGTTCTTCAATTTCTTAGTAGTTTGTTGGTGGTGGAAAATTGGTTGGGCTTGGAGATGCATATGGTTGAGGTACCCTATGTTTTGAAGAATTGTGCCGTCAATATTTGTTTTTTTTAGATTTAAAAGGTGAGTCGTTGGTTTAGATTTCTGATGGGTATATGTGATAGTGATGTAAGGTAGATAGGAGAACAGATGGGGAAAGACAAAAGCTTGAAATTATTGTTTGATTTCACACCCAGTTCATTTTAGATCCTTGAGGATCTGAAGAAGTAGAGAAAGAAAATAATAGAATGAGAAGCGTACATACTGCACGTTCAAGATTTTTGGCCGTTATTTGTTCTCCCAGCATATGTGTTTAGATACAGTGAATATCTATATGTGCGTGTTAGCTTTGATGTGACAGAAGCATTCTGTAGCCTGACCATGTTGTGTGTTGTTCTTGTTTTACTTGAATGATGTTTAATGGTTCCCCTTTGAGTTGGATCCAACTTGGTTTATGCGAACGTTTAGGATCATTAATTCCTTGCTTACCGTGTTTGTGTATTTTTGAACGTCAGGACGTGGAGGATCGGCTGGTAACAAGTTCAGGATGTCACTGGGTCTGCCAGTGGCTGCCATAGTGAACTGTGCTGACAACACAGGTGCTAAGAACCTGTACATCATCTCCGTCAAGGGAATCAAGGGAAGGCTGAACAGGTTGCCTTCAGCTTGTGCTGGGGACATGGTCATGGCTACTGTGAAGAAGGGGAAGCCCGATCTCCGTAAGAAGGTCATGCCTGCCGTCATTGTGAGGCAACGCAAGCCATGGCGCAGAAAGGATGGCGTTTACATGTACTTTGAGGGTTAGTTACTCTATTACAAGTTTCCTTTCAAAATGAAGCTCTTGCACTGCTGACATATACCCACTTTTTTTTTCTTAGTTGTGATGTTCTGCATTCTACAAAAGCTAATTTATTCTACCTTTATTGTTGGTTTGTTGGTTATCAGTTCCTTTCCATTGGGAATTGTTTCTTGCTAAGAGTTCAATTCCCTGAGCTATACTAGGTCATTTTTAATGTTGTTAGAAGTTTGTAAACTGAACCATCAATGTATATTGTACGGGAGGGATTGATAGCATGCCCTAACGCCTTTTTGGACATGCATAATTTTGTATGAATTTTTAATCATGCTGCATTTCATTTTGAGCTCTTTTAGACTTCTGCTTTATTTAGTTTGTGACATCCCGTCCAATCTGCATATAGCCTTACCGTTATCTTGTTGTCAATACTTGAAGGCCCATTTGTATGCTTACATGTTTTGAAGGTATTATTATCCTTCACTGGTCTGCAGCTAGGTGAATAATATTTCTCTGCGTTTAAATTGATATCTCATAATGAACTTACTGACTGATTTTGCAGATAATGCTGGAGTTATCGTCAATCCAAAGGGTGAAATGAAAGGTATTGTTACCATTGTGGACATGATCTTTTTGCTTGGTAAACCTGGGACTAATGTCGTATGTTTATATGGTGTGGCAGTGTTGGTGATGTGCTGTTTTCTCCTCTTGTGTCCCTCTGCTAACTAATGCTAATGGTTTTTTGTGCTAATAGGGTCTGCCATTACTGGGCCAATTGCGAAGGAATGCGCTGATTTGTGGCCTAGGATTGCAAGTGCTGCCAATGCTATTGTCTGAGGGATTGTCCTTTTGTTTCTTTAGGCTTTTGTTTCAAGTGAAATTTTGATTTGCTATAGATTTTGGAATGTGTGATCGTAGTCGCATGGTTTGAACTTTGAAGTATGCACTTTTGTCAGGATCATATAAGAATCAGTTTCTGTTTATTCGAATGGTAGACTCCTCTTTAGGCTTTTGCCAATGGCAGATTCCTGTTTTATATGTTTAGCGAATCTTCTCTTTAATAATTTTTTTTTCATGGCTCTAATGTTCAAAGATCGCTCCACTGCAAGAATTGTATGTGCCCTCACGTATGCTGATTGCTTCCTGTTGCGAGGCATTGGGTTTTTTTGTTCTTTTTTTAAAGAAAGGCAAGTGGTACAATCTAAGGAGTTCTTAAGATTTTTTTTTTCTAGATTCATAGAAGATAAATTTAAATCCTTGAGGAAATTTATTCCACAGAATTGTAGAATGTAAGAAAAGATCAAAATTTTCCAGCTAATGAACTGCTTAGTTTGCCTAAAATATGAGTAATGAAAACATGGTTATGCAAATGGATATAAATAGTGATATTATGTAATATGACTTGGATTTTTCATGGTGCTTTTATCCCACCCTGAACTTGGATGAGTATTTTGTTATTGCCCTTGATGTGAATATCAGTGAAATTTCTGCTTGTGCTGCTGTTTTCAAACAATTTCTCATAGTTGTAGTTTCTGTTATCAAGATTGATGTTGCTCCTAATTTAAATACCGCTGTTTGAAATAAATATTTCTTCTCAATTACGAATTATGAACCCTCCTGTTGCTTCTCGCGATGTCTTGGACCCTTTGAAGTTGATTTTGACGAACCCTCCTAAAGGTTTCCTCCATGCTGTCCAATGCGCCTTCTTAGGGTTGATGGCTGAAAGTTTTGGGTTTGGTGCTGTCATTCTTGGATGCCCGAAGCTTGTTCTTTAATTCTTTGATGTCCGAAGGAAACAAATTTTTAGCTAACCATCGAATTCCTTTAACAGTTTCTCTCAATTCATCACACAATTCATAACTAGTCTCTTTAATGCGGATTTTTCAACTTTCGGCTTCTCCTTGTTCTTCTGAGGCCCCGGTTTTCTAATGCCACCAGCCGCATTTTTCCAGTCGAAAAGATAGATCACGTCCGCAAGGGTGGAGATTGTAATACACAATTCTTTATACATTGGTGGTGGGTGACGCAGTCGATGACTTCCGCTTAAAGCTGGAGTTGGGGCTGTAGGAGTAGGCTACTTGATTTTATCCTAAACATTAATGTCCGATTTCCGTCTGAGGTCCAGAGATTACAGTATTAACATTGGTTAAGTAGGCATTCAGAACAAATTAATGGGAGGCTTCATACTTCGTACATAAAATCCCAGATGCACATGGCAACCAGCTTTCTTTCTTGCAATAGAAAATTTACAGGAAGTTGTACGAGTGCAAATTGTGATATCTAAACACTTAGCAACGCTTTGATTTTTGAGGTACGAGTTACTGCAAAGCCCAAGCATTGGCCACAAGGTTAAGCATTCATCAGTGAGAAACATAAAAAGTGGCAAAGCCTTGCAAAAGCCCATCAAAAAGAGCAGTTAATCTCCTACTAACCACATCGTCTGATTCAAGAATCAATGTTTGATCGTCTAATTGAAGAATCAAGATTGTATGTTCTCTACTCATCATAATTCAGAGTCCAATCTATCCAAATTCACAACTCACAAGATCTCAGCAAACCTAGATGCATCCAAATTCCCACGATTGCTGAGATTCCTAATTATGTATAATTAATCTTTCCACGTCTCAAATGGTAGGAAACAAGAGGAAGGACACCCATAGTCATGCAAACAGAGTATGTCTCAATTATAACTCCGGCATCCAAAACCCAGCCATAACTTCTCAAATCCATGGAAAGGAAAACTTCACAAACTACCATAACCAAAGATGAATATTACTTTGTTTCATAGTATTGTAGAGGTTTGAGAACTCAAGCATTACATTACTCTGCACCTAACGATCCTCCTGGCCTGAGCCATCGCTCTATGTAAAACAAGACTCGTTGAATTGTCACTGTGCTTATTCTGATGACAAAAGCAGAGGCAATTCTTACAATACTTACAGCAAGCGTCTTGTGAATCAGTATATCTTCCCTTCAAAGCCCATATTCATTTTTGCACAGTACTCGAACAAGCTGCCATCAAAACACCGTCTCACAGCTTCTTTAGATAGAAACCCTTCCTCGTCCCTAGCAAGAATGTAAAGGATTCCCCACTCTAGCTTACTTGCAATCCTGCAGTACCCATGTGAAGCGTTACATAGCCAAGTTGTCAAGATCAAATCATAGCAACCAGTTTTTATCAGGGGTAGCTTATCGTACCAGCCAAATACGTCAAATGCACATCGGTTCCCCTCTGTCATGCGCCACAGCTCACCGAATGTCAATTTATCAGGAACTGTACGAGCATACTTGCTGAATATGTTCTCCAAGTTCGATGGGATGAACCTGCAATACGGTTTGATCATTATAATTAGACAGAAAGGCGAAGGATAGGCTGACAAATTCTGTAATTCATTATGCTTGCCTTCCTTCAGTGTCGTAAGTTCCAGAGTCACTCCCATGCTTTGACCTGTGTATGTTGTGTATGTATATAGGGAAGAGAGGAGAAGGCAACCACCCCTTGATTCATGAACACATGGAACATGAATTTTTAGTTAAAAATCTACACAGCAAGATCTGCAGATGTGCTGAAATGAAAGCACAGGCATCTACATCGCTAAGCCCCAGGTTACCCGGGGCCCCAGGTGTAAGGTAACAAGGCTTAAGGTTGGATTCCTGTGCACTTCCGGCATTAATCCGACAATGTAGCAAAGAAAGACCCCCCCCCCAAACATACTGTAAAGCCCTGTCAACATACTAGCAAAGAACAAGAGAGAGAGTCCAACTGGTGCGATTGAAATATCACGAGGTATCTTAACTCATGCCCCCTACTGTCGCAAACTCAGAATCATATATAGCTCTGCTAACACACAGGATGTGATCAATATTGTTTAGATTCCAGGAAACCAACCATTCTCATTATCCTACCCATGTTGGCATGATTTGAAAGGTCTAGTTACTTGCAATTACATCATTTGGAAATACGTGAAAACTAAACTTGGGGTGCCGCTTCACTCAATAGGCACAACAGGAAGTCAGGAACTTCAACTAGAATATTCTTGTCATTTAGCATTTCTAATAGGAATTTCAAAATCAGGATTCTAATTAAACCATCTATGTGCATGTTGTCCACACAGCAGGAATCGAACTTAGAATTCCGAAACACGACTTTCAATGTACTGTAATCAACTTTTGATGTCTGCAAAGCGACACAAAATCTCAAAACCTATTAATTGGCTCTAGACTTTCCCAGGGGGAGGGGAGTCACAAATTGGGATCCGCCTGCAGTCTTTATTCTACTTACGAATTAACTCTGCGGAAGTTTCAATAGTTCAACGTAACTTACATCAAGAGTGTTCCAACTCAATGCTGCATTAATGACAGCGGCCATGATAAGAGATGCAATCATGTTGAAACCGATCATCCGTAGAGCTGAAAAGAAGAGGTGTGCAAAGGACTTGATAAAGAATCATTGCACCATAAGACTTGTGTAATTATACACAACTGTAAAATGCCACAATCTATGGGTTAAGACAACCTCAAACTGATCACGGAAGGAAAGTGAGAATGATTATACTTAGAATAGGATGTTATACTCAGAACCGGATGTATGACATTATCAATTAAACCAACATTTACCACTATAAGTCTCCCAAGGATATATGATTCCATCATCATCTTGGTCGAAGAAGGCTGCATGCTGTTGAAGAACACTCAAACTTTGATGATAATGGCCTGGAGTCCCATTGGGATGATCTGTATCAGGGGCAGCCAGTGCTCTAGGCAAATCTTCATATCATAAAAGGAGGGTATTAGTTTGAAACAAGCTTTCAACGGTGATTTTATGACTCGCCCACCCAAGTAGCAAGTCGTGCGGTATAGCCGATCCCATCTAAGTACGCAGTTGCATCAATATTGTGGATTTCAGTAAGTGAACTGGCGGACTAAACAGACATGCTGAAATTGGACAAGCAGTAAATTTTCTTCATGTATCTGTCAGGGGCAAAGCTAGCATTTCATATCAAGGGGGGCTGTAGTATTATGCATATTGGTTCCAGATAGATGTAAGAAGTAAGAAAAATTGAGGATGCAAAGCGAGGGTTACAAGCTTCTTAGCAACCACTCGCGTCTGGTATCCGGGTTACGGTAATTTGATCACCATTTTTACAAGTTACAACTGTGTTTCTTCTGGGATTTCTGTGGGGCATATGATTCAGACAACACAAAAATTAAACAGAGAAGAGGAAGAGATGACATACAGGGCTTAGGAAGAGAAACCTCTAGGTCAGTGCGAACCTTGCGGTCAACAGTGACAGGGGAATAAGGAGCTTCAGTAGCCATGGAGTTCCTCGCCATCTCTGTCATCCCCATCCCACTCCTAGCCACCTCTGTCGCCATTTCTCTCTCTTCTTTCTCTCCCTACTGAAAGCAGCAAGCTTTGACGTAGCTACCTAGCTTGGCTGTGCTTCTGAATAGCCCAAAATGACAATCTTGTAGATGTTGAAGATACTTACTAGCGTGGCAACGTAACAAGTACACGAATACTTCTGCATGCAATCTTCCTTTCGAGTCGACATTTGGCCCCCTTTCAACTGTATTGGTGGCACTCGCCTGTCACCGCACAGCTTTTATACTGCAAGCCCAAGGCAAGCAGGTCAGCAATAAAAGAACTTGGGGATTAAAAAGAAAAAAATTTGCGAAAAGTTTTCAAAAGTATTCTCGACCTATTCCAACCTCAAATTATTTAAATGATATCAATATGATTCAAGTAATTCATTAATATTCAAACTTTTCATTTAAATTCTTGTATTTTTTTCTTAATTTAAGTAAGAGAAAAAATTCATTCTGCTGTACAAGAATAAAGGGGATATTCAGGATTGTAATAATTTTAGGGGTATAAAGTTTCTCAGTCACACTATGAAGTTATGGGAGAGGGTCATTGAGAGAAGGTTATGAAAGGATATTTCGATATCAGAGAACCAATTTGGTTTTATATCAGGCAGGTCGACTATAGAGGCGATTTACCTCCTTAAAAGGCTCATGGGTTTGTACAGAGATCGAAAGGTTGATCTTTATATGGTGTTCATTGATCTGGAGAAGGTATATGATAGGGTTCCGCGTGAAGTATTATGGAATATTTGAGAGAGAAAGGAGTGTCACCCGTGTATATTCGAGTTATCAAGGATATGTATATGGGAGGTAGGACGAGTGTCAGGACGTTAGGAGGGGTCACAGATGACTTTCTCGTTGGTATGGGTCTGCATCAGGATTCCGCCTTAAGCCATTTTCTTTTCTCTCTAGTTATGGATGAACTTATAAAAGGGATTCAAGCTGAGTTGCCTTGGTGTATGCTTTTCGCAGATGATATTATTCTTATTGATGAAATCAGAAATGGAGTAAATAACAAGTTGAAGCGATGGAGACAATCTTTGGAATCTAGAGGTTTCCGTGTTAGTAGATCGAAAACGGAATACCTTCATTGTTGTTTTAGTAGAAGGGTAGAGGTGAGTGGTGAAGTCACCTTAGATGGGGTGACGGTACCAAAGGTCGATAAGTTTAGGTATCTAGGCTCGATCATTCAGTAGAATGGGGATATTGACGAAGATGTTAACCATAGAATAAGAGTGGGATGGCAAAAATGAAAATGTGCCTCAGGTGTACTGTGTGATAAGAGGATGTCTGCAGGACTAAAAGACAGAGTTTATCGTACGGTAGTTAGACCAGCTGTAATATATGGTTCGGAGTGTTGGCCTCTAGAAAAGACTCAGGCCCAAAGGTTGATGGTAGCGGAGATGAGGATGATTAGGTGGATTTGTGGTTATTCGAGATTAGACAGAATAAGTTAAAGTGGCCCCCATCGAAGATAAAATGAGAGAATCAAGACTCCGATGGTTTGGTCATGTGAAAAGAAGGAGCGTGGATGCGCCAGTGAGGAGATGCGAGAGGATTAATCTTCCCCAAGGAAAAAGAGGGAGGGGTCGACCAAAGAAAAGTTTGGACAAGATGATTAGAGAGGATTTGAGAGTGGTAGGTTTGTCGGAGGATGTGGCTCAGGATAGAAATCGTTGGCGGGATAGGATTAGGATCTTAGATCGCAGAGGGGTGGCCTCGTAGTCAGTCTTTCAATTGCAGTAGGGTAGCTCTGGCAGTAGTGTCATGTTTGTCCACAGCAAGTTCTTTCATCTAGGAAGAGACAGCGTTTGCTCTCCTTTGGTTTTTAAAGTATTTTCCCTCCTCTGCTTTATTGGTCCTTTGTTTCATAGCTACGGCATCTTGATTATGTATCTTATTCATTTCTGGCGGTTTTGTTCTTCATTATCCCATTAAATGTTTTCCTATAAAATGTTTTCCCAAAATCCTTCTTCCATTAAATGTTTTCTCAAAATCGTATTTTATGGGTCTCTTAGAATCAGCCTCTCTATGGGTAGTGATACTGTAGGGATAAGGTTGCCTACATCTGGATCTCCTCAGACTCCGTGAAAGCGGGACCCACACTGAGAGTTGTTGCTGTTGTTGTAAACAAGAGAAAAAAATCACTTTCTCGATTCTCCATAATCCTTCCCTTTTTTCCCCTAACTTTTCTTTCTACTAAAATTTTTAAATACCAACTGAAGCCTTAAGGTAAATTATTACTGACATATAAGGCATAGAATTCTCTGATGCATTGTGATAGATTTAGATCTTGAAATATGAGAATTAATTATTACTTAAAATTAGAGTTGGGAAAAGCTGACCTGGCACGATTACCGACCCGAACCCGACACGAAGTTAAGTGGGTTTAGGTATAAATTTTCGATCCGTTTAATTAAATGGATTGACACGTTCAACCTGTTTAATTAAATGGGTTAGGTTCAGGTCGAGATTCTCGACACGAAAAAGTACCTATTTAACCCGTTTAATTAAATGAGTTAAATAAGTCAACTCATTTTTTTATTTTTTATTTATCCATTTACTTTTTATTAGATAATTAAGAATACAAAGTTTTTTAAAAATTATGAATTATGACAATTTTGGGGAATTTCAAAAAGTAATTATTTAATGTGATATGTAAACTTAATTTTTAAT